>MU690030.1:88817-123575 GCA_026770625.1 Nicotiana glauca
CTAAGGTGACATATAATGAACATATATGACTTCAATTAAAGGGGAGCATGGAAGACAAATAAAAGGCTGAGATATAACTCCACACAAACATCATGACTCATACACAATTAAGGTCTAAATTCAGATCATAAGCATGGTAGCAGAGTTAGATTTATTACATAACTCGGAGAGGAAGTCCTAATAAGTCTTGCCTCCTGATTTTAAGCTTGTTAACCATTAAGCAATAAACACAAAGGACAGTTTCCAGTTTTATAGAGGTTGATTACCTAAGGCTTGCCTAGACATATGATAATGCACAACAATTACCAGAATTATTAAAACAACTTAGAAGTTATTTTTACCTAAAGCATGCGGTTCTCAATGTTACAAAGATATACATAGATTGTGACCAGTTTCACTTACATATGATAATCAAATTTGAGATTGTTTTATGTCCTTTTCATGCATCAATAGTTTAACTAGGTGTGACTGAGCGAGTGTGAACGAGATACTAAAATAAGGTATCTAACATGCATATATAAATTGCATAATGATTTCAGGATATGCCGAATTCCTAAAGCATAATTTCTAAATGCCCACAAAGTTACAGCATGATTTCAGGATGTGCAGGAGCAATAGTTTTATGTTAATGTTGTTATTTAGCCTAAAATAAGATTTCTAAGTGATAAAATAATGTCAAATGAGATGCTAAAATAGTAAACTTAAGAACGTAATATCTGATGCATGACATGCTTTGAATGTGTTGGTCTTAGACATAGATTTTAATGTGCATATAGGAAATGTAAACCTAAGGCATGGTTTCTACCCATTGATGTTGATAATATATATAACTACCCTCCCTTTTTCATTAGCCAACCCAATATTCGTTTACAACAAATTATTATAGACCAATATTAAAAAGAACTACATAAGTAGAAAAAAAAATAAGAATTTACACTATAAAGAGCATGAAAACGGGCCCAGATTTCCAGAAACTCAAATGCCAAGATTGTTTCATAGCCTTTCTCATATCCGGGTGTGTCAGAGTTCGCTAAGGACCTCAAGGAATCACGGGTAGTGCTCAAATCCAGATTTCATAGCCAAGACAGAGTAAGTGCAGTGTGGAAAGGCCAGCTTTTGTGTCAAAGTTCAGAGGGAGCTCAAAGGTCACAAAACAAAGCTCACACAAAAGGGGCAGAACTTAGTAGTCTAGGAGTAGAGTGAGAGGGATCAACATAGGTTTGAAAAGATTTAAGCAGGACAACAGTTTGAAAAGAGACTTACTTGGAATAGTTTTATAAAACAAGAGAGGGAGTTATTCAATAGGACATTTTTGAAAAGAGAGTATAGTAACAAGCAACAGTCTAAACACAACACCCAAAATAGGTTCATACATAACCAAGAAATCATAGGTCCAAGGTAGGTTTAACAACCACAAACAGGGGTAGTGGGATTTGGGGACACATAGGTCACATAGGTAAACACATAGTTGCAGGAGCACTTAAGTATAGAACCAACAATATACTAAGGGATTAGGGAACATTAGAATTAACACAAAATTATGCAACTTAAGGATATCCAACTACTTTGCACAGAGAGGTTCATGCCTGAAATCAGAGAAGCATAAGTAATGAAGGGCCTCATTGGGGTATACTAGGAGGGAAATAAAATTTCATAAACATGATGAGTCTAAGGGAGGGGACACCTTCAGAAGCATGTTGATAAAGTGATGAAGTAAACATATTAGTTGCAAGTTGAACAACAAAACCATACGTGAAAACATACTAGAAACAGGGTGAACTGAAGCAGTAAAAAAGCATATTATTTTTGAAACTTGAATTAAAATCAGAACATACCAGTAAAAAAGATAGTAAACACAAAGTGAGGAACCAGAGAGTAGAGTAATCAACCTTAGCTTACAGCCTACTGACTTAGAATAAAAGCAAGTAACCGAAGAAAAAAGAGATCAGAAGAATGTTTTTTGTGTGAGATAGAGTTTTTGAACCAATGTGTTCGTGTATTGTGTTAATGAAAAGCAAGGTACTTATAGTTTGAAAACAGGTAGAAACTAAGGCAAGAATCAAAGTTCAGAATTAATTATGGGACTAGGTATCAATTAGTATAAAATCAGTATAAGTACTCCCTTAATTAAAGGAGTTAACTTCAAACGGTAAAGACAAATAAGGAAGGGTATCATATGGGACTGGAATATAATACATAAGGAAATAATTTCAGCATAGTGCAAGTATAGAACATGTAATTAAGGCTAAGTACATAATATTCCAATTAAGGAAACAACATAAGAGTCAGTTGACAACATAGTCGACCATAAAATAAGGCAAGAAAAATAACTTAGAGGTTGAAAATAATTGGAGATATCACAAGAGATAAGTGAGGGATATCAATCACAGGGAATCAAGGATTCCGATGGACAATAGTACTGACTTAGGGGAAATGACCATAAAACTCTAAAACAAACGAAATAAAAACATAATAGGTAAGAAGAGGCAAAAAAATCAGAAACCCTAATAGCACAGTAGGGTAAAAATCACACAAAGTCAGGGATTCACATGGAACATAAAACATAATATAGGTGGAAGAAGCAAAAATCAGAAACCCTAATGAGCATAATAAGGTAAAATCACAGAAACTCAAAACGTATTCATGAATAACATACGTGCGAACAAATCAAACGAACAAATAGGCAAAGAAAGTTCTTAGAACCCAAGATTAAGACCAAGATAATTAAGGTTTCAACATAATGAATTAGGTAAAAGGAAAACTCGAATAAATCATTTAAACATAGTAAAAATCATCGCATAATACTAAAAATCAGAGGAAAAGTCATTTTGAAAAGGGGTTAAGAAACCCTAGTTTGAAGACGAAGAGGCGTTTTAAAAAATCAGAGAGGTTATCATGGAAAACAACAAATATAACTCAAAATTCACTCAGATCTATGGTGGATCTGAAGTCAAGAGATGAGTTAGGGTTTTAGAGGGATATAACTCAAAGGTAACGAGATTCCGACCTAGAAACAATGGGTCTAGTCGAAAAATATAAAGATCTTACTCGGACAGGCCAATATTGGCCTGAGAATGACATGAAAAACCATGGGGTGAGTTGAACCACCTCTGGTTCCTTGAGGACTCAAGGTAGCAAGAATCCGGCATGTGGGGAGCCATGAAGGCTAGGGGTGGTGGTGAAACCACCACAGGTACCGGAGGACCAACGACCGGCGAGTAGGAGCTATGGTTATACAGAGAGCTTGAGAGGGAATGAGAGAGAATGAGAGGGTGTGTTGGCAGAGAGTGATGAGAGATGTGGGTTTGGAGGGGTAGATCTTTAGGGTTAATTAAGGTAAGAGAAGATCTGATTCATTGATCAAAATTGATCAACGGTCCAAATTAAATAAGACGTTGAGTCGGGTGGAATTAATGAATTGGGCCTGGTATTTGGGCTGTTTTAATTGGGTTTGGGGTCTTGTTTAATTAGGATAGAATTGAAATGAGAATTGGCTATTTGTTAAATACCTAATTTGAATAAAATAAAACAATTTATAACAATAGTTGATAATTGTAAAAAATGAATTTTGTACATAGAAATTGTTAAAAATGATTATTTAGTATTTTGAAAATACAAATGATTAGTTTTTGGTCAAAAATAGTGTAAAATCATATGATTTGTCTATAACTACAAACTTGTTGCAATTGTAGCCAATTTGGCTAATTATGAAATAATTTGGTTTAAATAGGACCATAAATAACAAATTAAATATGCCTTTGAAATAGATTGTGGTGTAATTCTGTAATTATTTATTGGAAATAAAATGCTGGGTAAATTAATAAACTATAGGAAAATTATGAAAAAATACCAATTGCTATTGATGCATGATTTTGAAGGTATATATGCAATTTTAAAAATATTTTATGTATCAACACAGACATCCCATGGAGCTTCAGGGATTCGTTGTCCTTATGTACCCCCTTCAGGGCAGCCAACTTATACTGCACCACCAGCTTCTATCAAAGCACCTACTATTCAGATTTATTATCGCAGTCATTCGGCTCATCAGGATCAGTCTTAATTTCCACAGTCGTAATATCAGGATGGATGTTTCGAGTGTGGTGAGTATGGGCATATCCGGAGGACCTATCCAAGATTAGTGGGTGTTCAGCCATAGCATCAGGGTTCTCGTGCCATGGTTCCAGCACCATTTACTGCACTGCCCGTATAGCCAGCTAGAGGTAGGGGTCAGGGAGACAAAAGTGGAGGCTAGGCCGCTATAGGTGGAGGCTAGGCCGCTATAGGTGGAGGCCATCCCTAGTATATGGTTCAGAGTGGTGGGGATCAGCCCCGATGTTATGCTTTCCTAGCCAAGCTTGAGGCTGAGTCATCCGACACTGTTATCACAGGTACTATTTCAGTTTGTAGTATAGATGGTTCAGTTTTATTTGATCTAGGGGCTATATAATCCTATTTGTCATCTTACTTTGCTTCATATTTGGTTGTTCCTCGTGATTCTTTGAGTGCCCCCGTGTATGTGTCTACATCGGTAGGGGATTCTATTATTGTAGATCATATTTATAGTTCATGTGTAGTTATTATTGGGGGTCTTGAGACTAGCGTAGATCTCCTACTTCTTGATATGATCGATTTTGATTTCATTTTGGGGATGGATTGTCTGTCACCTTATTATGCTATATTGGGCTGTCACGCCAAGTCCGTGACCTTAGCATTATTGGTATTTCCACGATTAGAGTGGAGAGGGACTCCTATTCATTCTACCAGAAGGGTTACATCTTATATGAAGGCTTGGCGTATGGTCGAGAAGAGGTGTTTGGCTTATTTGGCTTATGTATGTGATTCTAGTGCGGAGTTTCCTTCCATAGGCTCTGTACCGGTTGTTTGGGAGTTTCCAGAGGTATTTCCTGCAGACTGGCCAGAGATGACACCCGACAGGGATATTGACTTCTGTATTGATTTGGTTCCGGGCGCTCAGCCCATTTTTATTCTGCCATACCGTATGGCCCTGCCAGAGTTTAAAGAATTTAAGGAGTAGTTGCAAGATTTTCTTGATAAGGACTTTATTAGACCCCGTGTCTCGCCTTGGGGTGCAACAGTGCTGTTTGTAAAAAACAAAGATTGTTCGATGAGGATGTGCATAGATTATCGGTAGTGTAACAAAGTCACCATCAAGAACAAGTATCCATTGCCAAGGTTTGATGACTTATTTGATCAGCTTCAAGGTGTCAAGGTGTTTTCAAAGATCGATTTAAGTTCTAGCCGCCATCGGTTGAGGATTAGGGCATCCAATGTCCCTAAGACAGCTTTTCGGACTGGATATGGGCATTATAAGTTTCTAGTGATGTCATTTGGGCTGACAAATGCCGCAACAACATTCATGGATTTGATGAACCGTGTGTTCAAGCCCTATCTATATTCCATTATGATGTTTTTGTTGATGATATCTTCATCTACTCCCACAGTCAAGAGGAGAATGAGCAACATCTTCGGGTCATTCTTTAGACATTGAGAGACATCCAGTTATATGTTAAGTTTTCAAAATGCGAGTTTTGGTTGAGTTCAGTTGCTTTCTTAGGTCACGTAGTATCGACAGAGGGTATTTAGGTGGATCCTAAGAAGATTGAGACCGTTCAGAATTGGCCTAGACCTACATCAACTATAGAGATCTAGAGTTTCTTGGGTTTGGCGGGTTATTACCGTCGGTTTGTGGAGGGGTTTTCATCTATGCAGCCCATTGACCAAGTTGACTCAGAAGGGCGCCTTATCCAGATGGTCAGACGAGTGTGAAGCAAGCTTTTAGAAGCTCAAGATAGCTTTGACTATGGCACCGGTGTTGGTGTTGCCACAGGTTCAGGGCTCTATACAGTATATTGGGACGTATCTCGTATTTGACTTGGTGCGGTATTGATGTTGAGTGGCAAGGTTATTGCATATGCTTCACAGCAGCTAAAGGTTCACGAGAAGAATTATCCTGTACATGACTTGGAGCTAGCAGCCATTGTTAACGTGCTAAAGATTTTGAGGCACTATTTATATGGCGTGTCTTGTAAGGTATTCATGGATCATAAGAGTTTGTAGTTTTTGTTCATGCATAATGAGCTTAATTTTAGGCAGAGAAGGTGGTTAGAGCTATTGAAAGACTATGAGATCACTATCTTGTATCATCCTAGGAAGGCCAATGTGGTGGTTGATGCTTTGAGTAGGAAGTCAGCTAGTATAAGCATCCTTGCATACATTCCAGTCGGTGAGAGACCGCTTGCATTAGATATTCGGGCCTTAGCCAATCGGTTCGTGAGGTTGGATGTTTCTAAGCCTAGTCGTGTTTTAGCTTGCACAATCTTTCGGTCTTTCTTGTTTAAGCATATCAGGGAACGACAATATGATGGACCTCATTTGCTTGTCCTTAGGGACACATTGCGTCACGGTGATGCCAAGCAAGGTACGGTTAGAGGTGATGGAGTTTTGAGGATGTAAGGTCGTGTTTGTGTGCCTAATATGGATAAACTTCGTACGCTAATTCTATAGGAGGCTCACATATCCCGATATTCTATTCATTCGGGCGATGCCAAGATGTATCAGGACTTGCGACAACATTATTGGTGGAGGAGGATGAAGAAGGATATTATTGCACATGTAGCGCGGTGTCTAAATTTTAAGCAAGTAAAGTACGAGCATCAGAGAACTGGTGGTTTCCTTCAGAATATAGAGATTCCTGAGTGGAAGTGGGAGCGTATCACTATGAATTCCATTGTTGGACTCCCATGGACTCAGAGGAAATTCGATGCAGTCTGGTTATTGTGGATAGACTGACTAAGTCAGTGCATTTCATTCATGTTATAGTTTCCTATTCTTCGAAGCAGTTGGTAGAGATTTATATCCGTGAGATCATTCTTCTTCATGGTGTACCCATGTCTATCATTTCTTTATCGAGGTACGCAGTTTACCTCCTATTTTTGGAGGGCAGTATAACGTGAGTTGGGTACGCAGGTCGAGTTAAGCGTAACATTTCATCCTTAGACGGACGAACAGTCTGAGCGTACTATTCAGATCTTGGAGTATATTCTCCACGCCTGTGTCATTAACTTTGGAGGTTCTAAGGATCAATTCTTACTGTTAGCGGAGTTTGCCTACAACAACAACTATCAGTCGAGCATCCAGATGGCTCCGTATATAGTATTACATGGTAGACAGTGTCGATCGCCGGTTGGGTGGTTTCAGCCGGGGCAAGCTTGGTTATTAGGTACAAATTTGGTACAGGATGCCTTGGATATGGTTAAGATCATTCAGGATAGACTTCGTACAGCTTAGTCCACGCAAAATAGTTTGCCAACTGTAATGTTCGTGATATGGCATTCATGATCGGAGAGAGATTGTTGCTTCGCGTGTCACCCATGAGGGGCATTATGAGGTTTGGAAAGAAGGGAAAGCTAAGACCTAGGTATATTGGGCCTTTTGAGATCCTTGAGCGAGTGGGAGAGGTGGCCTACAGACTTGCGTTACCCTCAGGGTTATCAGCGGTACATCTAGGGTGTCATGTGTCCATGCTTCGAAAGTATCACGGCGATCCATCCCATGTGTTAGATTTCAACACTCTCCAGTTGGACAAGGACTTGACCTACGAGGAGGAGCCGGTAGCCATATTAGACCGTAGGTTTGTCAGTTGAGATCGAAGAGTTATCCTTCAGTTTGAGTGTAATAGAAAGGTTTTCCTGTTGAGGTAGCTACCTGGGAGTAAGAGTCCCATATGAGGAGAAGATATCCCCACCTTTTCACTAGCTTAGGTACTTTTCTATGTCCGTTCGAGGACGAAAAGTTATTTTAGAGGTGGAAAATGTGATGACCCAAAAGGTCATCTTATGTTTTAGACTAGATCCCGTGTTTCGAGGCCTTTAAAACCTTATTTTATTCCTACTCAATTTGTGTGTACAGTCCGGGTGTGTTTACGGAAAGCTTTTATGTGGAAAATTGAAAAAAAAACAATAATTTTTGCCTTTAAAAGATAATTTAGTTGACTTCGATCAACATTTTGAGTAAACGAACCCGGACTCGTGTTATGATGGTCCCGGCGGGTCTGTATCAACATATGGGACCTGCGCATTTGCCTGGAATCGAATTCCAAGATCCCTAGCCCGAAAAATAATTTTTTGATGAAAATTTTAAGACTTAAAATCAAATGGTTTTAAGAGTTTGGTTAATGTTTGATCTTGTTGGTATCGGGCCCGTATTTTGATTCTGGAACCCGGTACAGGTCCAAAATAATATTTATACCTTATTTGTGAAATTTGGTGAGAAATGGAACTTACTCGACGTGATTCAAACGTCCGATTGTGAAAATAGAAATTTCAAAGTGTTCTTAGGAATTTCATATGTTTTGGTGCTAAATGCGTAGTTCTAGATGTTATTTTGGTGATTTTATCGCATGAGCAAGTTCGTATGATCTTTTATGACTTGGGTGCATGTTTGGTTTGGAGCCCTGAGGGCTGTGGTGAGTTTCGGATAGGATACGGAGTGAAATAAACTTAGAAAACATAGCTGGTATGCTTTAGGTTTGCAAATCTCGCATTTGCGAGGAATAGGTCAGCATTTGCGGAAGTCCAAGTTCGCATTTACGACAGGCTGTTCGTATATGCGAAGGCTACAGGAATGCAAGGAATTCATATTTGCGAGCTTCGCAAATGCCAAGCTCGGGTCACAAATGCGACACCTGGAGCTAATAAGTCTTGACTTAGACGAGATTTTTCTCATTTTCCAAAACTTCCTAACATAAGAAACCCTCTAGGCAATTTTTGAAAGACTATTTCTACCCAAATCAAAGGTAAGTGATTCCTAACTAGTTTCCTTCAATCTTTCACTTTATTTTACAAGATTTCAATCTAGAATCTAAGGTTTTCATGGTGAAATTGAGGGTTTTTGGGTAGAAATTAGGGATTTTAAAATTTGTGGATTTGAGATCGGATTCCAAAACCAATTATATATCCAGGCTCTAGGGTGAATAAGTAATCGTGTTTTGGTCCGAATTTCGGATTTTGACCAAGCAGGCCCGGGGTTAGTACTTTTTGAGGGAAGTATTTGGAAACATATAACTATGTATTGGAATTGATCTATTTAGAAATAATTGATGTTATTAATTTAAATATGACTTGATACTAGTGGTTCGGAGGTGAAAACTAGAGGAAAATCGGTAATTAAGCAGTGAATGGCCTGTGGATCGAGGTAAGTGTTGTTTCTAACTTAGACTCGAGGGATTAAGGATCCCCGACTTAATTGCTATGTGAAAATCCATGTGTGCAGCATATAGGCGAGGTGACGAGTACCTATACGCCGCCAATTTATCTATTTTTCCTGTTTTCTTCCGGTTCATAATAAATTGGTTCCTGCCTTAACTGCTACATGTTTCACTGGTATTTCCATGCTTAATTACTACTTGTCAGACATTGTTTTTCATTGTTGAAGGTATTAGCTATTCTGTAGTTTCATTGACTCATATTATTGGCTCAAGTCAGTTATAGGTGCTTTATGGTATATTTTGGATTGGTTTTGTCGAGTAGTACAATTTGAGTAAAGTTTCATAACTGTACAACTTTCCGTTTTCTTTAGTTTAAGGTTTAAATATTGTGAAAAGTTTTGAGCTAAATTGTGAAATTCTTGTTCTTATTGTATGATTGATATTGATATGGTGGGATCGGGTTGCACGTTGCAAGAAGAGGAATAATGGTGATATATTGAGGAGGAATAAGGGTGAAATCCTATTATATGGTGGATTGGTTATGCGCTGCATCAGGTGTAATAAGGGTGGTATATTGAAGAGAAATAAGGGTGAATTACTATTGTACGGTGGGATCGGGTTGCACGCCGCAACATGAGGAATAAGGGTGGATCGATATGTAGTAATAAGGGAGAATGTTCATGTTGACATTGATTATATGGTGGGACCGGGATGCACGTTGCATTAGTTTATATGTTTATATATCTTTTTTCTACTGTGAAGTTATTCTGTAGTTTTCATTTCACTTAAGGATTGGTTATAGCTGGGTTCTGATGAGATAATTGAGTTATGTATTCATTCCTTACAAGTTACTACTTCTTTTTGTTCCGTCCTTTTTTTATTTTATTTTACACTGTATGCAGGTTATATAATAATTTCCCTGTCGTAGCCTCGTCACTACCTCATTGGGATTAGGCTCGACACTTACTAGTACATTGGGTCAGTTGTGCTGATACTGCACTCTGCACCTTCTGTGCAGATTTCAGAGCAGGTAGTGGCTAATTGAAAGATTGGCTGCAGGTTCACAATTTGGAGACCCATGGTAGTCTTGTTGGCGTCCGCAGGCCCTGGCGTCCCTTGTACATTTCTACATTACTGCTTTCCTTCTTTTTAAAACAGTTGTAATTTCTTTCAGACTGATGTTTGTAGAAAATCCTAGTATATTCGTGAGTTGTGACACCGAATTCTGGGTAATAATAGCTATGATATTGGTAATAGTATATATAGAATGAGGCTATTTACTTACTTCCGCATTTAATTCTATTGTCCAAGCTTGTAAAATTTTAATCAATGAAATGCAAAGGAAAATGGTCAATAAAACATTGGCTTGCCTAGTGAGTGTGATGTTAGGCTCTATCACGGTCTCGTTGGTGGGAATTTTGGGTCGGTAACAATATTATCTTACCATTTTTTAAGTGAAAATAACATGGGCTAGTCAGTTTTTGGAATGGTAATTGAAAAACAGCTAGAATTTGAAGAGTCATTGAAAAATAACTACTATTTTAACTGAAACACGAAAAGTACCAGCATAATATATATGCTGGATTTTGAAGCTCATGCGTATATTGGAACTCTAGCACATTATGCTAGAATTTCATATGTAAAAAATTTGAATTGGAATCTCATATGCTGGAATCTGGAATATTTTTTATTTTTTAAGGGTATTTTTGCTCAAAATTTATCTTTATATGAAAAAGCGACTAAATTCGATTACTTTTATAACTGTGGCTATTTTTCAATACCAGTTGTAAATTAGGCTATTTTTATTTTTTTTCCATTTTTTTCAAGATATATTTTGTTTGATATTTGGGCCTTCCAAATTTTTACCAAGCTTGAAGAACCGCTTAAATTATAAACGGAAAAGGGCCAAATATGTCCCTGAACTATAGAAAATAGAGCAATTATGCCCTCCATTTGTATTTGGGTACAAAATTGTCCTTGCCGTTAATAAAGTGGTTCACTTATGCCCTTTCCCACTAACAGACCCCACATCACATATAAACTCATATAAAATAAATATTTTTTTGCTGAGTTGGAAATCCATGTTGGAGAGAAAGTATTCCCCATAAACCTACCATCGTATGCAGCTAAGTTGGTGTTCAATTTAGAAGGAAGGATCTCCTTAAGCTCACAAAAGCATTTGTTACTTCAATTTAGAATAGTACTGCTCAAATCCTCATAATTTATGCTTAAAAATATGACTTCTAATTTCATGAATTTGATGGTTGTGAGAACTTTAATATACACAACTTCTGCTCAAGAGCTTATTGGCAGTGGTCTTTGCAATAATATTCCACAAGCTATTAGCAGATTGGTTGGATCCAAAGACTTCCTATCATGACCCCGGTCATTTTGGTGCCTCTCGTGAAGACAAGGCCAGCCAACCAATCCATATCGCCTTTTTAAAAAATAATTAAACATTAATAAACAGTTAAAAATATGCTTTAATGACATAATTAGCGGAAGTACAACCCGACACAGCCCAAACCGGGGTGTCACAAGTCACGAGCATCTATTAGAGTGTGAATACGATTCTACAAGGTCTAAAAAATTACACGAAACAAGAATAAAGAACATAAGAGAGAGAAGCGTGCTGCGAACGCTAGCAGTCACCTTGCTAAACTCCAATAGCTTTGCCTCCAATCAGCCAAAACCCGCTACCGGGTGAATAAATACCTGCATTTGCGCACGAGGTGCACGGAGTAAAGTGAGTACTCCAACTCAGTGAGTAATAAAGGTAAATAACTACTGAGTAGTAAATCATGTAAAGCAACCAAAGTAGTGTACAATCCTTTGAGAAAGAAGTGAAGCTGTGAAATCTTTAGAAATATCTTGGCTCAGTTTAAATCTCTTTTGAAAATGATCTTTTCAACAGTTACAAAATGATTTCAAAATAGTTAGTACCGATAAGTACAGAAGATCTGCCCCTCGGGTACAAATACCACAGTATAACAGGTAAAAAGGCAAGTAATTATGCAAGATGAGCAAAATAAAAGTTCGCCCCTCATGGAAATATCTCAAAACAGTACCAGCCCCTCGGGCTCACTCTCAGAACACTCTCAGCCCCTCGGGCTCTCTCTCTTAGATCACTCTTAGAATAGTATCATATAGCAACCGCTTTGGCGTGCAGCCCGATCCACATCTCACTGCGGCGTACAGCCCGATCCATATATCGCTGCGGCGTGCAGCCCGATCCATATATCATCGACAGCGCTCACTGGGGGTGTGCAGACTTCGGGAGGGGCCGTTATGACCCAAGTGCAATATCAAGCCACCTCGTGGCATCATCACTCGGCACTCGGCCTCACATCACTCAAGCCACCTCGTGGCATATAAAGTATCTCAGGCCCTCGGCCTCATATCACTCAGCATATCCTCACATATGGACCTCGGCCTCACTCAGTCCGAAAATCATCACAAGCCCCTCAGGCATTTGTAAAACAGTAGCTCTCAGCCCAAAATATCATTTATAAATATCATTTAAGATTCAAATCTGAGTAAAAGTGGTTGTGTTTGTAAAACAATATATATCAATAGGACTAAGTTCATGTATAAGTCAAAACAATGAGGAAAATAGTGATAAAAACTCCTCGAAGGGTTCAAATAATTGGTACGAAGCCCAAATATGGCAGTCACCCCAAATCATGATGATAGCAAATAAGCTTAGTCAAATACGCAGTAAAATCATCAATCGGGACGGACCAAGTCACAATCCCTAGTAGAAAACGAACCCACGCTCATCATCAAGCGCGTGTCTCAACTCAATATAGCACTATGATGTGCAATCCGGGGTTTCAAACCCTCAGGATATCATTTACAATCATTACTCACCTTGATTCGGTCCAAACTCTAGCCCGCGATGCCTCGCCTGCATGAATCGACCTTCGGATGCTCCAAATCTAGCAACAATCAGTACATGATCATTAAAATATGCTAAGGGAGCGAAGCCCACTCGAAAATATCCAATTTAACATCAAAATCCCGAAATTGCTCAAACCCAGACCCCAGGCCCACGCTTCGAAATTCGACGAAACTTACAAAATCCGACAACCCATTCAACCACGAGTCCAACCATACCAAAATTACTAAATTCCAATAACAATTCCGCCTCCAAATCTTCAAATCTTATTTTCAAATTCCTAGGTCCAAATCCCCAATTTATACCTCAAAAACATGTAATCTAGTCGGATTATTCGATGATAATTCAACATTATGGAGTATAAATGATCACAAGTGACTTACCTCAAGATTTCCCATGATTTCTTGCTCAAAAATCGCCCCAAGCCGTGTTCTTTTACCAAAAAAAGGTCAAAATGAGATTAAAAAAATGCAAAAATTTTAATAAACCTATTCTGGTCACTAAAAGACCCATTCCCGGTGCTAAAAGTGACAAATCTGGTCGCTAAAGGTGTGCACCAGATCCTGCTGCACCAACAATATTTATTTTCACTAAAAAGGCTCTAATTCCACCATACGAACTCGGAATTCGATGATTCTTGTTCCTGTGAGTCACAAATAATGATACGTACATATTCCTTCAATCGAAACTCAATTCCGAGCTTATTTGCTCAGTGCGATATTCATTTTGCTCGTTAAACAATTAAATTATGATTCACGTCAAAAGTCCAACCACGACTTGATAAAATTAGACCAAACTTTTCAGATCACTCCTATAATTCATTATCAAAATTTCGGTAGTCTCAAAATCAAATTTCAATCTCTATAACTAAAAATGGATCTTTGGATCATTACATGCTTATAATCAAAATGCCAAAATCTTCCAAAACATATCCGAGCCTCATAGGACCCCGACCAAACATGCCAACATACCCCATAATATAATTCAAACTTGTTCTAACCTTCGAAACTCTCAAAATAACATCAAAATATCAAATCACCCTCGGATTCAAGCTCAAGAATTCCAAAACTTCCGAAATCCGAATTCGATCAAAATGCCTATCAAACCTCGTCTGAATGACCTGAAATTTTGCACACACATCCCAAATGACGTAATGAAGCTACATCAACTCTTGGAATTCCATTCCGATCCCCGGATCAAGATCTCACTTATCAACCGGAAAACACCGAAATCTCAATTTTGCCAATTCAAGCCCAAACCTTACTCGGACTTCCAAAATGCATTCCGATCATGCTCCTAAGTCCAAAATCACTTAACAGAGCTAACTAAATCATAAAATTTTTGATCCAAGATCATATAAAATCAAGTCAAATCTTGGCCAAACTTTTCAAATTTAAAGCTTTCAACTGAGACTGTTCTTTCAAGTTCATTCCAATTTTCCTAAAAACCAAAACCAATGATCTATATAAGTCATAATGCATTATACGGGGCAAGTCATGCCCGAGAACTGGAGATCAAAGTGCAAAAGCTCACAACCACCGGTCGGGTCGTTATACTTCCCTATGAACTTGTTTAAATCCAGATCTAATGCTTCTTGGATTGACCCACCAAAAAGTCAAGCACGACTGTAGTGAAAATATTTTTGCCGGTGTTGGGTCATATAGTGGCGGAGTTAGAGGAAAGGAATTAGTATTATTGTTCGGTACAGTGGAGATGCAACAGTAAAGTTAGATACTTTGGTGGAGATGAAGAGTAATGGACTACTGGTTTGAGTTAGTGGGTTCGCTAAAAAGAAGTGATTTAACAGATGGATGGATGGATGTATCGTGGAAAAATGAGATTTGTTCATGGTTAATAGAGTTTGGGTAAGACATTCTTTTTTCGAGATGACTTTTTTACGGAACAAACTTTTTTTTTTAACAGAGAAGACTTTTTCTTCCAACATGGATTTTCCAACTCAGCAAAAAAAAGTTATTTTATATGAGTTTGTATGTGATGTGGAGTTTGTTAGCGGGGAAGGGCATAAGTGAACCACTTTATTAACGGCAAGAATAATTTTGTATCCAAATACAAACGGAGGGCATAATTGCTCTATTTTGAATAGTTCAGGGACATATTTGGCCCTTTTTCGAATTTTAAGTAGTTATATATATATATATATATATATATAATATATATATATATATATATATATATATATATATATATATATATTCCCCAAAAGTTACATTTTATTGATTTCACTTGTATGTTCATTATTCCATCTTTAAATTTTAACTTTTGACTATACATTACTCATGTAAACCTCTATTTTAAAAGGCAGAATTGGGACTCGCCCCGAGGCAGAGCAATCATAAAACGCTCTTGGGCTTATGTGTGGGGCTTAGTTCCGTGAGACTTACGCCCCGGACATGCCCAACGTCTAGCGTACTGGACTTGCCTAATAGAACTTTATGCAATTGTATGTAATAAATTGTTGTTATCCAAAATTATTTTTTTCTTAATCATAAATCATTAAGTTGACTGTATTTTATCATAATTAAGATAAAAATTATTGCTCGTTATCCACTACGACTGCTAAGATAGTTAATTTTAAATAAATCTTTCATTTAAAAAGTACTTATTTATTAACTTTTGTTTGTCTTTACTATATAATAGTCCGTAATTTTTTCATAATAATTTTTTTACATTTACAAGATACAATACTTATTAATTTAATAGCTCAGTATTAGCTAGTAACTATTTACAAATAATTAATTATCATGGTATTGTATGGTAAATTATATATCACTTTATTAACTTGTTCAAACTTAAAAATAAATGATGCTAGAGAATAATATTTATATTGTGAATTATATTTTTATATAAATTCTCTCTCAGATAGAAAGCATATTAAATAAAAGGAGTATGTTAAAAAAAATATGAAATTATAATATCGAAATTTTTTCAAAATTTATTACTCCTTAAGAGATACATATAAAATTACGTATCAAATATATTACTTTTGATGTTTGAGTTGTAACGACAGTTCAGCTAATTTGCGATATATATCATAATTTTTTTATTATTCATAGTTGGATTATGAATTATAAATAATTTAAATAGAATATTTATTATAATTTTATGATTTTAATGTAATTTTTATAATTATTTTTTATTTTATACTATCTTAAAATTCTTGAAATTAGTAAAATTTAAAGATCCATGGGACTTACGCCCCATGTCTCAGAGCTTACGCCTCGCCTTGTCAGAGGTAAAACGCCTCGTCTCACGCCCCGCCTTTTAGAACATTGATGTAAACTCAAAATTTCTTATATGTTACTTAGTTTTTTCTAATAAAACCAAAATTAAGAAATGAAACTATGCAGTAAAAGATAAGAATTGAATTAGCAAACAGTAAAATTTGTTGAATCTTGGTTTATATTACATGTATAATGGGATATGAGAAAAGATAGTGAAAAGGAATACTGAATCCAAAGTTAAGGTGTTTGACCAATATTTTAAAAAGAGTAAAAACATTTTTGAGTAGAGCATAAAGAGTTTTTGAGAAGCAGAAAAAACTAACTTCTCCCTAAAAGCATTTTAAAGTAAAATATATTTAGAAGTATTATTTAAAAGCTCGGTCAAATACTAATTGTGCTCAAAAATACTTTTAAATTAATTAATTAAATACAAATGACTTCTCATTTCTTGTTTGAAAAATACTTTTCAAAATAAGTTGATTTTAAAAGTTTAATTTGGCCAAATAATTAAGCTATTATTCGGCGTCGAAATCTTGAATTGGCTAATAGATTGAGCTAAAGTTCCTCTTGTTGAGAATATTGTAGTTCATTTCGTCACCATCTTGTAAAAGCTCTTCTTTATTATTACTATATATTATGAATATGACAAATTAAGAAATCTTACTTTTAGTGAAGATCGACAGTTACGAATACATAGCATATCTGCGTACGAATAATCTTACGCTCACTTTTGGGAATCATGAGGTACATGATGATCTAATATTTATTTTAGCTCTTTCTTTTATTAGACAAAAATTTTTATTATCTGAAGTTTCTAAATATTCAAATTACAATTTCAAGATGATATTCGAAACACCTCCCCCCCTCCCCCCCCACAAAATAAATGGCCATTCAAAAGTGCGCGGTGAGACCAACTTGACCTAAGTAAGTTATTTTTTTCAAGGTTTACAAGATGAATTTTAGTTTTATATCAATAATGTGTTACAAAATCATTATAATTTAATATCAAATACTGTGTGGGTTGTTATTTCTTTCCATAAAATGAAAAAACCAACTAAATAAATTAGACCTGTCAATGAAAAATTACCTATTGTTGTAGATTAATTTAACCTAATAATACGTAAAAGAATAAAATATGATATAGTATCGATCCATAAGTCTGAAACCATTGTGAGATGAGGTATTAAAAGGGCACAAGCCGTTAAACCAACAATTGTATGGAAGGAGTTGCTTCGAAAGAGCCATAATTTCTTGAATCAATATAACCTTAGCAAAAGTCATAATACAATGAACGAAAAAGATTTATATAAGCGAAACTTTATAAAATCTTTAGTAAATGTGGATGTCTATTACTCCCATTACTTTCATCCATGATATAAATAACCTTCCACTACTCATTTTAATTATGATTGTAATTCCTACATTTTCATAATTCCTCCTCATGATCTCAATTGTTAATGTCGTGTTTAAGACAATCATTTTGTAACTTTCATATGTAATAGTATAAATAGAGACATGGAAGGTGAGATAGAACACACTTGAACACTTGATGAAATAAGAAAGTTATCTCTTCTTTTCTTATTCTACTTATCTTCTTGTTTTATATTGTTACTTTGAGCTACATTTTTTAAACACTTTATCAGCACGAAATCTCTAGATTGAATTCCACTGGCAAAGGTATATATCTATAACCTAGTGTTCAAATTATCAAATTGTTGCTACACATTTCTTTTATGTGGAATCTACTTCTTTTGGATTTACTCACTTAGAATTATGTGTTGTCTCTTAAAAAGAAAATATGACAATTATACTGAGTGCATTATGTTTAATGCCAGTAGTTGACATGTTTGTCAGAATAGATAAGATTAGTTGAAATAGTTTTTCCTACTATTTTAATACTCTATCAAATGACTTCCCAATTTCTTTCCTTACGACTAATGACTTTCGAAAAAAAATATTTTTTGTTTATTTTGAAGAATTATATGTTTATATTTATTATTGTGGCATAGCTAATTCATGTGTTTTTATGGTGATTAACTGGTCAATTGATGCTATTATTTTTATGGATAATGATCAGATTGACCCTTTGATGAAAATATTTTCGTTTATTTCTTTTTATTTCTAATTCATTTATTTTCTTTGATAGTTTTTACTATGTCAAATTTGTCAAAGCTTGAGTTTGTGGTACTTGACCTTTGTGGAAAGAATTACCTATTATGGATTCTCGATGCTGAGATTCACTTAGCCGCTAAAGGCCTTGGTAATACCATTACTCAGGGTAATGAGGCACCAAGCCAGAACAAAGCGAAGGCCATAATTTTCCTTCGTCATCATTTGGATGAAGGTTTGAAGGCTGAATATTTAACAGTGAAAGATCCATTTGAATTGTGGATTGGCCTGAAGGAAAGGTATGATAACCTTAAGGCTATGATATTGCAAGGGCTCGATATGAGTAGATGCACTTACGGCTGCAAGATTTTAAGACCAAAAATGAGTATAATTCCGATGTATTTCGAATTTCCCAATTGAATTATGTGAAAAATTTATGAATGATGAGAATTTGCTGGAAAAGACTCTTACGAATTTTCATGCATCAAATATAGTATTACAGCAGCAATACTGTGAAAGAGATTTAAAAAAGTATTCTGAATTGATCTCATGCCTTCTGGTGGCTGAGCAACATAATACCCTTTTGCTGAAAAATCATAAAGCCCGTCCCATAGGGTCAGCTCCGCTTCCAAAAGCGAATATGGCAGCTAGGCGTGATAAGTATGGGAAAAGATACAATAATAATCATGGCCATATGAATGTACATGGGCATGAAAATGGTAAGAGACAATATAATAGTCGTCATCGTGGTGGTCATGGCAAACGAGAGAATAATATGGCTTCTCAAAACAATCCTTCAAGAGGCAAAAGCGGTAACTGCCACCGCTGTGGCATGAAAGGTCACTGGAAAATTGAATACCGTGCACCTGGGCATTTTTTAGGCTTTATAAAAATTCCATCAAAAGAAAGGCAAATAATGTTGGAGCATCTTCTGCTAATGCCCCAACGGAGTCACACTTGACCTTTAAAAATGAGTTTTAAGCAGGGCCTTCAAACAAAAATGATGACAATGCCGAGGAAAATCTTGCTTTGAATGATGATAATTTTCAAGGCCTCGATGATCTTACTCATTTGAAAGTTGAAGACTTCTTTAGAGATCAAAACTAAAGTTTGATCATTTACTAGGGAATGCAATTATGTTAATTTTATTTTCAATGTTTTTTTTGTCTCGTTCTAAAGTTATTTTTTTATTTTCAAGTAGTACTTAGGTTGTCTTATGTTGTCATTGGTGATGTTAATTTTTCAGTATTTCTCATGATGTGCTTTTATTTTTTTTTATGAAGAATATAAAATTTCCTAGTCTTTAATTAGATCCAAGATGAGTAATGAAGATTTATGTCTTTTGGATAGTGCTACAACTCACACAATATTAAGAGATTTTTTTAATCTTATTTGGTTATGAAAAAGGCTTATGTTAATACAATATCTGGTGGTACAAAGTTAATTGAGGGATCTGGAAGAGTGGCTTTATTACTACCTGGAGGAATAATATTAACTATTGATAATGCATTATATTGTAGTAAGTCTCAAAGAAACTTGTTGAGTTTCAAAGCTATTCGCCAAAATGGCTACCATGTTGAGACCTCTAATAAAGGAGATGTTGAATACCTTTATATTACCACAATAAAAGCGGGGGATAAATGTGTGCAAAAAAAATTACCCGCATTTTCTTCTAGGTTGAACCACACAAATATTGGTGTGGTTGAATTATATGCCATAAGAAATAAAAGGTTTACTACTTCTAATGATTTTATCATTTGGCATGACCAGTTGGGCCATCCTGGTTCTAACATGATGCGCAGAATAATAGAGAATTCAAATGAGCACACATTGAAGAATAATAAGATTCTTCAATTTAAGAAATTCTCTTGTGCTGCTTGTTCTCAAGGAAAATTGGTTATTAAACTATCAGCAACTAAAGTTAAAATTGAATCCCCTGCATTTCTGGAACGTATACATGGTGATATATGTATTCCTATACACCCTCCATATGGACCATTCAAGTATTATATGGTTTTGATAGATGCATCTACAAGATGGTCACATGCGTGCTTATTGTCAACTCATAATATGGCATTTACGAGATTGTTGGCCCAAATAATAAGGTTAAGAGCACAATTTTTAGAGTATGCGATTAAGACAATTCATCTTGATAATGCTGGTGAATTTACATCTCAGGCCTTTATTGACTATTTTATGGCCACTGGAATAAAAGTTGAGCATCCGGTTGCTCATGTTCATACTCAAAATGATCTAGTACAATCATTTATTAAGCGCCTCCTACTAATATCTAGACCATTGTTAATGAGGACAAAACTTCCCCTTTCTGTGAGGGGACATGGTATTTTGCATGCAGCAGCACTTGTCGCATAAAGCCAACCAGTTATCATAAAGTCTCCCCATTACAGTTGGCGTTTGGTCAGGAGCTAAATATTTCTCATCTAAGAATTTTTAGATGTGCGGTATATGTTCCAATTACTCCACTACAACACACAAAGATGGGTCCCTAAAGAAGGTTGGGAGTATATATTGGTTATGAATCTCCTTCTATTATTAAATATCTGGAGCCTATGACAAGAGATTTGTTTACAACCAGATTTGCTGATTGTCATTTTGTGTGACGACCCAAAGGGTCATCACCTGTTTTCCTCATCTGTTCCGTGCTTTCGAGGCCTTAAAACCTCATTTTCTATTGCCTCAATTTGCATGTGCAGTCCGGGCGCGTAGCTGAAAATTTTTTATGTTGAAATATGTGAATTCTGTGAAAAATTTGAAGAATTTTGATATTAATATGATTATAGTTGACTTTGGTCAATATTTTTTGTAAATGGACCCGGACCGAGATTGGACTGTCCCGGAAGGTCTGTAGAAAAATATGGGACTCGGGCATGTGCCCGGAGTCGAAATCCGAGGTCTCGAACATGAGTAAAAGAATTTTTCTGTTAAATTATTTTTCTGAAATTATTAAGGAAAATAAAAATAAAAATTGATTAAAAGAATATGGTATCGGGATCGTATTTTGGTTCTGATGCCCGGTACAAGTCTTATATATTGTTTAAGCGCTTTCTGTAAAGTTTGGTCGAAATCGGACGTCGTTTGACGTGTTTCGGACCTAAATGTCTAAAGTTGGAAGTTTATAAATTTTGAAAGGAAAATTATGATCATGAGGCTTGATTCAATTATTTTGATGTTATTTTTGCTATTTGATCGTTCAAGTAAGTTCGTAGGATGTTTTTGAGTTAGTGTAAGTAATTGGTTAGGAGCCCAAGGGCTCGGGGGTGTTTCAGAGGTGTGTCGGGGTGGTTTTTCACTTAAAAACATCGCAGGTTTTCCTTCAGTCGTTGCAGGCCAGGTTTGTTCTTCGTGTTCGCGGTCGCCCTTACGCGATTGTGATGCTAGCCTGGTCCCCTTCTACGCATTCGCGAACCTATTCCCGTGTTCGCATAACTTCAGTTTCACCTTCTTTGCATTGGCGAACTAATTCACGCGTTCTCGTAGTTATAGTCCCTCCCTCACCGCGTTCGCGAGTCGCTCCACGCGTTCGCGTAGAGTATTTCTCTAGACCCCCAGCATTTTTCTTCGCGTTCGCAACCCCCTCATCGCGAACGTGATGGTCTGATGATTTAACCCTTAGCGAACGCGACACCTTTCTCGCGAACGCGAATGGCAATTTTGCCCAGTGAATTTTTAAGATTAAAAATAGAACCAGTGACGGGAATTCTTCACTTTTTATCACGAGCCCTCTTCTCTCCCAAGCCTTAGGAAGCCATTAAAGCCCCCAATCTTCAAGACCACTTGAGTAAGTAATTTCCCACTTATTTCCTTTACTTTTTCTTCATTAATTACTGAAATCCTAGCCCTATATTATGAAGTTCAAGGTAGAAATTATGGGTTTTGAGTAAAGTTAGGGTTTTGAGGATTTTGGATAATTCAACCCCAATTTGGGGTCGAATATTAAAACAAATTGTATCTTTGGATTCGTGGAGTTATGGGTGATTGAGTTTTGGTCCGATCCTCGAGTTTAGACCATGTGGGCCCGGTGTCCAATTTCAGGATTTTTGGAATAATGCTAGAAAATTCATATCTAGGCTATGGGATGTTACCATTGAGTCTTTATTGATATTATTAAATTGATTATGCCTAGATATCACTGAATTGGAGGTTGAATCACGAGGTAAAGCAATAGTTGAGGATTAAGCGGATTTCAAGGCTTTGAGGTAAGTGTTTGGTCTAATCCTAGCTTGAGGGATTAGGAGTTGAGTCTTGTTGCTAATTGCTATGTGATCGAGTACGATGTATAGGCATGGTGACGAGTATCTATGCATTGGTGTCTAGCATGACCGTGAGCCCTTATAATGTTATTATCATGACTTGGCTGTGAACTCCGTATTTATTGGAGGATTTCTTAATATTGTGAATAACATGTGGATGATAAAATAATTATTTGATTCTTGGGAGTATTGGCTCGAATTGTGATACGAATATTGAAGGTATATGAGATGACTTGATTATTTGGAGCGTTGGCTCAAAATAGAAAAGCGAACTATGAAATAAGGAAAGTAAGAAAGCATTGTCAATTATTCCCTTGCCGGGACGTTTGGTTGAATTTTTGAATATTTCTCCCTTGCCGGGATGTTTATCAAATATTTGCTTATTGTTATGTCCCTTAATTGTGACTGTTGTTTGGGAAATTACTCTATTAAATGATATTGAGGAGCGGGTTGCACGCCGCAACAAATGATACTTAGGATCGGGTTGCGTGCTGCAACAATGATAAATGATAAATGATAAATGTTATGGGCCGGGTTGCACGCTGCAACAGTGGTATTGTGGAGCGGATTGCACGCCGCAACAATGGTAATTATGGAGCGGGTTGCACGCCGCAACAGTTGTCGATATCATATGTTTATGTCTGAATATTGATTTCTTGTTTCACAGTGGATTTTAAGCTGTTTTTGGTTGTTACTCTGGATTATTGTTAATTTGTATTTCCCCACAACATGTTCCCCCTCCCATGTTGTTGATTACTTGGTATTCAATTTCCGCTGTATAGTTATAACTGCACAGGTTTATGTGGTGTCCAGCCTAGCCTCGTCACTACTTCGCCGGGGTTAGGCTAGACACTTACCAGCACATGGGGTCAGTTGTGCTGATACTATACTTCTGTGCATTTTTGCACAAGTCCAGGTTTTGAGCAGCAACAACAGCAGTAGTTCGGGAGTAGGATTTTATTATCACGAGACTGAGGTAGCCTTGCAGCATCCGTAGGCCCGGCGTCTCTTCTTATGTTTTTCATTTTCACTATTGCCTCATTGTTTCGAGATAGACATCTGTTATATTTCTTTCAGACCTTTATATGTAGTTTATTCTTAGTGGTTCGTGAGTATGTGACACCAAATCTTGGATAGAGGATATTTTTGAGTATTCCGTATTTATTCAGATTTATAAATTAGACTTCCGCAGTTATTGTTGTTATTATTACTGATGCTATAAATTGACAACAAGATGGTTTTACTAATGAAAACGGTAAGTAAGTTGGCTTGCCTAGCTACCACGAGTAGGCGCCATCACGATCCCGATGGTGGGAAATCCGGGTCGTGACAAGTTGGTATCAGAGCACTAGGTTACATAGGTCTCACAACTCACGAACAAACTTAGTAGAGTCTGAGGGGTAGGTACAGAGACGTCTGTACTTGTTCCCCAGAGTCTATTGAGTTAGGAAAAATCTCTCATTTGTTCTTTCTTGTCGTGGGATTTGGTTCCTTAAATGCTGATTGAATTTCTAGTCTGTTCTTTCGGAGATGGCGAGAACACGCGCTTCCTCATCCGCTGATCAACAGTCCGAGCCCCAGGCAGCTCCCGCTAGGGGCAGAAGACGTGGCCAGGCTAGGGGCCGAGGTAGGGGCAGAACCCAACCACCAGCAGTAACGCTAGTGGCAGATACTCAGGTTAACCTTGGAGAGGAGGTTCCGGCCCCATCCCAGACAGTTCCGATGGGCCCAGCTCAGATCCCAGAGGGGTTTATTGCTACCCCTGCTCTTCAGGACGCCTTGGTCCGTTTGGTTGGCATTATGGTGAGTGTCACCCAAGCAGGATTGCTTCCTGTAGCAGCAGCCACTCCCCAGGCTGGAGGAGGAGCCCAAATTCCTGCTGCACGTACTCCGGAGCAGGTAGCTCCCTAGACTCAGGTTCCACTGGTTCAGACAGCTACGACAGTTCAGCCGGGGGTAGTTGCACAGATCGGTGATGGAGCGGCTATGTCTGCAGATGCTTTATGGAGGTTAGACAGATTCACCAAGCTCTTCACTGCTACATTCAGCGGAGCTTCTTCTGAGGACCCCCATGATTTCTTATACAACTGCCACGAGGTTCTTCGGAACATGGGCATTGGGGAGTCCAACAGAGTTGATTTTGCGGCTTTTCGTTTCTCTGGATCTGCCAAGACTTGGTGGAGGGATTACTGTTCATCCAGACCAGCAAGGTCGCCGCCTTTGACTTGGGATTAGTTCTCGGAGTTATTTTTAGAGAAGTTCCTTCCCGTTACTCAGAGGGATGCTTATCGGAGGCAGTTTGAGTGCCTCCAGCAGGGGTCTATGATGCTCACACAGTATGAGACCCAGTTTATCGATCTGGCTCGCCATGCCCTCGTCATACTTCCCATTAAAAGGGAGAGAGTGAGGAGATTTATTGATGGATTGATCCAGCCTATTCGTCTTCAGATGGCCAGAGAGGTGGGTAGTGATATTACTTTTCAGGAGGCGGCTAACGTGGCCCACAGGATCGAGATGGTCTTACCAAAGGGGGGCGGTTATAGGGCAAACAAGAAGCCCCATTACTCAGGTCGATTCGGTGGTGCCTTATCTTGAGGCAGGGATTCTTATGATAGGGGCCAGTCTTCCAGGCCTTTTCAGTCAGCCCTCCAGGCTTCACAGGGTGGTTCAGGTAACCCATAGCCTGCCCAGACAGCCAGGGGTGGGGTAAGGATCATAGAGGTGAAGGTCGAAACCGTAGAGGTGGAGGCCGTCCCGCCAGAGGTAGAGGTCAGCCGGTGGATGATCTTCCCAGAGACATGGTTCAGGGAGGTAGTGCGGACCCCCGATTTTATGCTTTGCCAGCTAGGCCAGAGGCGGAGGCGGAGGCATCAAATGATGTGATTACAGGTACCATTCTAGTTTTCCATATAGGTGCTTCAGTACTATTTGACCCTGGGTCTACATATTCATACGTGTCTTCATATATTTCACCCTGCCTGGCTATGTCTAGTTATGCCTTGGACATTCCTGTCTATGTGTCTATGCCAGTGGGTGACTCCATAGTAGTCGATCGGGTGCATCGTTCCTGCGTGGTTGTGTTTGAGGGTCTTGAGACCCGTGTTGATTTATTACTGTTAGATATGGTGGATTTTGATATTTTATTGGGGATGGATTGGTTGTCCCCGTATCATGCTATCCTAGATTTTTTTTTCAATCCAAGACCGTGACCTTGGCTTTGCCAGAATTACCCAGACTAGAGTGGAAAGGGACCCCAGGTCACGCCACCCGCAATGTTATTTCATATGTTAAGGCTCAATGCATTGTCAAGAAGAGGTGTTTAGCTTATATGGCGCATGTTCGCGACTCCAGCGTAGAGGTTCCTTCTATTGACTCTGTTCCTACTGTATGAGAGTTCCTCGAGGCTTTCCTTTCAGACCTGCCGGGTATGCCACCCGACAGGGATATTGATTTCTGTATTGATCTGGCTCCGGGCACGCAGCCCATTTCTATTCTGCCGTATCGCATGGCCCCGCCAGAGTTAAAGGAGTTAAAGGATCAGTTGCAAGATTTACAAGAGAAGGGCTTTATCAGGCCTAGTGTTTCTCCTTGGGGTGCACCGGTGTTATTTGTGAAGAAGAAGGATGGTTCGATGCGGATGTATATTGATTACCGGCAATTGAACAAAGTGACGATAAAGAATAAGTATCCACTATCAAGGATTGATGATTTGTTTGACCAGCTCCACAGAGCAAGTGTTTTCTCAAAGATAGACTTGAGATCTGGCTACCATCAGCTAAAGATTAGGGCGTCTGATGTCTCTAAAATAACATTTCGCACTTGATATGGGCACTAAGAGTTTTTAGTCATGTCATTTGGATTGACCAATGCCCCAACATCATTTATGGAATTGATGAACCGAGTGTTCAGGGCTTATCTATACTTGTTCATGATAGTCTTTATAGATGATATTTTGGTGTATTCTCGTAGCTAGGAAGAGCACGAGCAGCACCTCGGAGTGGTTCTTCAAACTCTGAAGGATAGTCAGCTATATGCTAAGTTTTCAAAGCGCGAGTTTTGGTTGAGTTCGGTCGCATTTTTGGGTCATATTGTATCAGCAGAGGGTATTCAGGTAGACCCAAAGAAGATTGAGGCAGTCAAGAATTGGCCTCGACCAGCTTCAGTCACCGAGATTCAGAGTTTCTTGGGGTTAGCAGGTTACTACCGTCGGTTCGTAGAGGGGTTCTTCTATTGCAGCCCCGATGACCAGGTTGACCCAGAAAGATGCCCAATTCAGGTGGTCAGATGAGTGTAAGGCGAGCTTTCAGAAGCTCAAGACAACTCTAACTATGGCACCGGTGTTGGTTTTGCCCACGGGTTCAGGGCCTTATACAGTCTATTGTGATGCTTCCCATACTGGGCTTGGAGCGGTATTGATGCAGGATGGCAAGGTGATTGCCTATGCTTCGAGACAGTTGAAAATCCATGAGAAGAATTATCCGGTTCATGACCTAGAGTTGGTAGCGGTTGTTCATGCTTTGAAAAGTTGGAGGCATTATCTACATGGTGTGGCGTGTGACGTATACACATATCACAAAAGCCTTCAGTACTTGTTCAAGCAGAAAGAGTTGAATGTGCGGCAGTGGAGATGGCTAGAGTTGTTCAAAGATTATGATGTTACTATCTTATATCACCCAGGTAAGGCCAATGTGGTTGCCGATGCATTGAGTAGAAAGTCTGCCAGCATGGGTAGTCTCACTTATATTCCAGTCAGCCAAAGACCACTTGCTTTAGATGTTCAAGCCTTGGACAACCGATTCGTGATATTAGATATTTTTTGAGTCTAGAAGAGTGTTGGCTTGCAAGGTCGCTCGTTCTTCTCTATTGGAGCGTATCCGTGATCGACAGTTTGATGATCCCCATTTGTGTGTCCTGAGAGACATGGTGCAGCATGGAGGTGCCATGAAGGTAACCTTAGGTGACGGCGGGGTGTTGAGATTCCAGGGGTGAGTTTGTGTGCCCAATGTTGATAGGATTCGATAGTTGATCTTAGCGAAGTCCCATAGTTCTCGATATTCTATTCACCCGAGCACCGCAAAGATGTATCAGGACTTGCGGTAGCGTTATTGGTGGCATAGGATGAAAAAGGATATTGTTGCGTATGTCGCTCGATGTTTGAACTGTTAGCAGGTCAAGTATGAGCATCAGAGACCCGGTGGCTTATTTTAGAGGATTGAGCTTCCCGAGTGGAAATGGGAGAGGATTACCATGGATTTCATTACTGGATACCCGTTGACTCGGAAAAAGTTTGATGCTATTTGGGTCATTGTTGATAGGCTGACCAAGTCAGCGCATTTCATTCCAGTAGCAGTCTCCTATTCATCCGAGAGGTTTGCTGAGATTTATATTCGGGAGATTGTTCGCCTTCATGGGGTGCAGGTATCCATCATCTCAAATCGGGGTACGCAGGTTACCTCGCACTTCTGGAGAGCAATTCAGCAAGAGTTAGGCACCCAGGTTTAGTTGAGCACAACATTCCATCCTCAGACGTACGGTCAGTCCGAACGAACTATTCAGATTTTGGAGGATATGCTCTTGAGCTTGTGTCATTGACTTTGGAGGCTCGTGGGACTAGTTTTTCCCTTTAGTAGAGTTCGCCTACAACAACAGCTACCAGTCCAGCATTCAGATGGCTCCATATGAGGCATTTTATGGTAGGCGATGATGGTCTCCAGTTGGATGGTTTGAGCCGGGAGAGGCTCGATTATTGGGTACAGACTTAGTTCAGGAGGCCTTAGATAAGGTCAAGAATATTCGGGAGAGGCTGCGTTCAGCTCAGTCTAGGCAGAAGAGTTATGCAGACTATAAGGTCCGAGATGTAGATTTTATGGTTGGTGAGCGGGTATTGCTCCGGGTGTCGCCTATGAAAGGTGTGATGAGGTTCAGAAAGAAGGGCAAGCTTAGCCCTAGGTACATTGTTCCATTTGAGATTCTTGATCGAGTGGGAGAGGTGACTTATAGACTTGCATTGCCACCTAGCTTATCAGCCGTGCATCTAGTTTTCCATGTGTCTATGCTTCGGAGGTATCACGTCGATCCTACGCATTTGTTAGACTTCAGCACTGTCCAGTTGGACAAGGATCTATCTTACGAGGAGGAACCGGTAGCTATTCTAGACTGGCAGGTTCTTCAGCTGAAGTCTAGGAGTTTTCCCTCTGTTCGTGTTCAGTGGATAGGTCAGCCCCCTGAGGCCTCGACCTGGGAGTCCGAGTCTGATATGCGGAGCCGTTACCCACATTTGTTCCCCGACTCAGGTACTTCTTTCTTTTGTCTGTTCGAGGATGAACCGTTGTTTTAAAGGTGGAGGATGTGACGACCCAAAGGGTCATCACCTATTTTTCTCATCTGTTTTGTACTTCCGAGGCCTCGAAAACCTTATTTTCTATTGCCTCGATTTGCGTGCGCAGTCCGGGCGCGTAGCCGAAATTTTTTTATGTTGAAATATGTGAAATATTTGAAGAATTTTGATATTGATGTGATTAAAGTTAACTTTGGACAACATTTTTCGTAAACGGACTCGGACCCGAGATTGGACGGTCCCAGAAGTTTCGTAGAAAAATATTGGACTCGGGCATGTGCCCGGAGTCGAAATCCGAGGTCTCGAACATGGGTAAAAGAATTTTTCTGTTAAATTATTTTTATAAAATTATTAAGGAAAATAAAAATGAAAATTGATTAAAAGAATGTGGTATCGGGATCGTATTTTGGTTTCGATGCCCGGTACAAGTCTTATATATTGTTTAAGCGCTTCCTGTAAAGTTTGGTTGAAATTGAATGTCGTTTGACGTGTTTCGGACCTAAATGTCTAAAGTTGGAAGTTTATGAATTTTGAAAGGAAAATGATGATCTCGAGGCTTGATTCAATGATTTTGATGTTATTTTTGTGATTTAATCGCTCGAGTAAGTTCGTAGGATGTTTTTGAGTTAGTGTGTGTGATTGATTCGGAGCCCCCAGGGCTCAGGGGTGTTTCGGAGGTATGTTGGGGTGGTTTTTCACTTAAAAACATAGCAGGTTTTCCTTCAGCTGTTGCAGGCCAGGTTTGTTCTTCGCGTTCGCGGTCGCCCTTACGTGATCGCGATGCTGGCCTGGTCCCCTTCTACGCGTTCGCGAACCTATTCCCGCGTTCGCGTAACTTCATTTTCACCTTCTTCGCGTTTGAGAACTAATTCACGCATTCGCGTAGTTATAGTCCCTCCCTCACCGCGTTCGCGAGCCGCTCCACGCGTTCGCGTAGAGTATTTCTCTGGACCCCCACCCTTCTTCTTCGCGTTTGCAGCCCCTCATCGCGAACGCGATGGTCTGATGATTTAACCCTTCGCGAACGCGACACCTTTCCCACGAACGCGAAGAGCAATTTTGCCCAGCAAATTTTTAAGATTAAAAACAGAACCAGTGACGGGAATTCTTCACTTTTTATCACGAGCCCTCTTCTCTCCCAAGCCTTAGGAAGCCATTAAAGCCCCCAATCTTCAAGACCACTTGAGTAAGTGATTTCCCACTTATTTCCTTTACTTTTTCTTCATTAATTACTGAAATCCTAGCCCTAAATCATGAAGTTCAAGGTAGAAATTATGGGTTTTGAGTAAAGTTAGGGTTTTGAGGATTTTGGATAATTCCACCCCAATTTGGGGTCGAATATTAAATCAAATTGTATCTTTGGATTCGTGGAGTTATGGGTGATTGAGTTTTGGTCCGATCCTCGAGTTTAGACCATGTGGGCCCAGTGTCCAATTTCGGGATTTTTGGAATAATGCTAGAAAATTCATATCTAGGCTATGGGATGTTACCATTGAGTCTTTATTGATATTATTAAATTGATTATGCCTAGATATCACTGAATTGGAGGTTGAATCATGAGGTAAAGCAATAGTTGAGGATTAAGCGGATTTCAAGGCTTTGAGGTAAGTGTTTGGTCTAACCCTAGCTTGAGGGAATATGATTTGAGTCTTGTTGCTAATTGCTATGTGATCGAGTACGATGTATAGGCATGGTGACGAGTATCTATGCATTGGTGTCTAGCATGACCGTGAGTCCTTATAATGTTATTATCATGACTTGGCTGTGAACTCCGTGTTTATTGGAGGATTTCTTAATATTGTGAATAAAATGTGGATGATAAAATAATTATTTGATTCTTGGGAGTATTGGCTCGAATTGTGATACGAATATTGAAGGTATATGAGATGACTTTATTATTTGGAGCGTTGGCTCAAAATAGAAAAATGAACTATGAAATAAGGAAAGTAAGAAAGCATTGTCAATTATTCCCTTGCCGGGACGTTTGGTTGAATTTTTGAATATTTGTCCCTTGCCGGGATGTTTGTCAAATATTTGCTTATTGTCATGTCGCTTAATTGTGACTGTTGTTTGGGAAATTACTCTGTTAAATGATATTGAGGAGCGAGTTGCACGCCGCAACAAATGATACTGAGGATCGGGTTGCGCGCTGCAATAATGATAAATGATATGGGTCGGGTTGCACGCTGCAACAGTGGTATTGTGGAGCGGGTTGCACACTGCAACAATTGTAATTATGGAGCGGGTTGAATACCGCAACAGTTGTTGCTATCATGTGTTTATGTCTGAATATTGATTTCTTGTTTCACTGTGGATTTTAAGCTGTTTTTGGTTGTTACTCTGGATTACTGTTAATTTGTATTTCCCCGCAACATGTTCCCCCTCCCATGTTGTTGATTACTTGGTATTCGATTTCCGCTGTATTGTTATAATTGCACAGGTTTATGTGGTGTCCAGTCTAGCCTCGTCACTACTTCGCCGGGGTTAGGCTAGACACTTACCAGCACATGGGGTCGGTTGTGCTGATACTACATCCTGTGTATTTTTGCACAGGTCCAGGTTTTGAGCAGCAACAGCAGCAGTAGTTCGGGAGTATGATTTTATTATCATGAGACTAAGGTAGCATTGCAGGCGTCCGCAGGCCCGTCGTCTCTTCTTATGTTTTTCATTTTCACTATTGCCTCATTGTTTCGAGACAAACATCTATTATATTTCTTTCAGACCCTTATATGTAGTTTATTCTTAGTAGTTCGTGAGTATGTGGCACCAAATCTTGGATAGAGGATATTGTTGAGTATTCCGTATTTATTCAGATTTATAAATTAGACTTCCGCAGTTATTATTGTTATTATTACTGATGCTATAAATTGACAACATGATGGTTTTACTAATGAAAATGGTAAGTAAGTTGGCTTGCCTAGCTACCACGAGTAGGCGCCATCACGATCCCGATGGTGGGAAATCCGCCAGTTAACCCATTTTTTATCCGTATTAAATATGGATCGGGTCGAATAATTGATCTATTTTTTTATTACATATTTTTGACCCGAATCATATTCGACCCGACTCGCCCGTTTGCCATTCCTAACTTAGGGTATTTTTTGTATAAGAATCTACATATGAAACTAGGGTTCGTCAGTTTGCTTGTCATTGTTTTTGCCGACTGGTTTATGCACAACTCCACATGTCATTGCTCCAATATGCTTCTACATTCATCCCACAAATTCCCTCTTAGTCTTTTCACCCCCACCCCCACCCCCACCCCAAAAAAAGGAGAAAAAGGGTGTGTTTCTGATGACACACACATAGACTCGTTGTCTCTCCATTTAGGTTGTCTTACATTATTATTAATGAATATGAAGTTAATGAATAGTTTAATAAGTCTTCAGCATCTCCTTCTCTAAGGTTGCACCATTTCTTGCATCAAATTTGCAAGAAATGGTATTTTTTTGCTCTAATTCAATACTATTTTTTTCACTATTGTAGAATATAAATAGTGTTGTATCAAATTTGGTGTAACACAATACAACACTCTATATTTAGTTTATTAATATTTTATTCAATCTTTTTATTTTTATAATTTTAATTTATCATATATTGTATATATAATTAATTTTTATATTAAGATCTTTATAATTTTTATTTTATATTCTATTTTTTGATATATTATATTTGTATAAAATTATAAGTTAATGTTATTATTATTATAATTGTATAAATAGAAATATAACCATTATTTAAATATAAAAAATACAAATGTAAGATATCTAATGTTGCTAAAATTTAAAAGTGAAAACTAAAATTTTAAAAAGAAAATTAACAATACATAAAAATAAATATGGGCATTTCGCACTTCGTAATGCATTAATCGAGCATTTATGGGAGAATAGAGATGAAAGTTAAATATTTATGTGATACTTAAATTAAATTTGACTATGATGTAATATTTATTTAATTATCTTTTATCAATGATTTCACTTTTAATTGATTTGTACTTTCAAATAATTATGTAATAAATGATTATATAAGTGGTGAATGTGAATTATATATAATGAATATGGAAAAAAGGAAAAAGATAGTATTAATTTAAAGGAAATAAAAAATAAAAAGTAAATAGAAGATAATAATATAACATAGAAGAGAGAAAAGATTTAGTGTAAAAAATGGTGTAATTATTGAAGTAAATTTGATGTTACATCATTTTAATATAAAATTTGGTAGATGAAATGGTGCTAGCCTTGAAGATCGCCTTACAGTATTTTTTGTCCCCTTTCTTTTGAGGTTCTAATGCTAATCGAAAGAAGGAGAGTGTCATGACATTCATAATTAGTAGTTTAATGAGTAGATTAGAAATAGTCTCTTTCTGTGTATGTAATTGTTTTGATTTATAAAAATAAAATAAAATGATTAAAAAAACCTAATAAAAGGGTAGACACTCGTGGTTTTATCATTGTTGCTGGAGGTAGTGTCATAAGATATTCGCGTTTTTTAGAGACTTCACTATATTATGGCATGGTATCTTAAAAACTGACTCATTAATTTCAAGATATATATGGTGCGATAAGACGTTCGTGTTTTTTGAGAGGCTCCATTATTATGACACAGTATCTTAAGAATTGACAATTTAACTGACGACGCACAATTTTTGACATTAATTCGTACCAAATGAAAGTTTGCTTAATTATGAAGTGGTAGTTAGGGGACATATTCCAATAGGACATTATTACAAAGTTCTATTATTATAGCTAGGGATAGTAGTATATATATATACGTTTTGATGTAAAAGAGAGATTAACGATAAGGGGACCTAATTTGACGCTAGTCATGCATCTTACATGTGTTGTTCAACAAAATAATCTTATCAGGTAATATATCAGATTCTTTTATATATATTATTACACAGAAGTATTAGGAAGATAACAAGATACAAAAAGATACCTTGTCCCTCTACCCAGAAGGAAAATAGAAAAAAGAATTCTTTTTGTGTCAATATAAATAATAAAATCCCTCTAAAAAAAGGTTTAAAATAAAAAATAAAAAAAGGAAAAAAAGAAGTAGATACGATTCAGAGAGGAACCTAAATTGCTACTGGTGCCTTAGACAAATAACAACAACAACAACAACCCAGTAAAATCCTACAAGTGGGGTCTGGGGAGGGTAGTGTGTACGTAGACCTTACCCCTACCCCAAGGGGTAGAGAGGCTATTTTCGAAAGACCCTCGGCTCAAGATAATAAAAGGACAAAAGAAGAAAGTATTAGATTCACCGCGAAAATCATACGGTAAAAGGAACATAGAAAGCAGGAAAAGAAAAATAATAATAGTAATAATAATTCAAAGCAAAAATGATGGTTTGTAAATGGATCCTGCATCGAAAATAGAAAACAGTAAAACTCGACATTGCCCCTAGCTATCTTAGACAAAAACCCACCGAACTATTTCACTACCTCCTAGCCTACAACCGTAATACGCGACTTCCATAACTTCCTATCAAGTGCCATGTCCTCGGAAATCTGAAGCCTCGCCATATCCTGTCTGATCATCTCTCCCCAATACTTCTTAGGCCGCCCTCTGCCTCTTCTCGAGCCTTCCACGACAAGCCGCTCACACCTCCTTACTGGAGCATCTGGGCTTCTCCTCTGTACATGTCCGAACCATCTGAGCCTCGCTTCC
>MU690032.1:6641-23216 GCA_026770625.1 Nicotiana glauca
ACCGTGCTAGAACTACAGAACTCGAGAATGCCTAACACCTTCTCCTAGGTTAACAGAATTCCTTACCCGGATTTTTGGTTCGCGACTGTTAAACAGAGTCAAACCCTTCCTCGATTCGGGATTCAAACCGGTGACTTGGGACACCATAAATCTCCCAAGTGGCGACTCTGAATCTTAAATAAAAACGAATCTCGTTTCGATTGTCCTTGAATTGGAAAAACTCCTTTCTTTATTATATCCCTTCCCGGGGTGTAGTAAAAGCCGATAAAAGTTTCTTCGGAAAAAGGAGGTGTGACACACAGTATGGAACATTTTGTTGCCCAAAACAGCCCCAACTGCAACATCACTTGCATCGCACATGAGCTCGAAGGGTAAGTTCCAACATGGTGCGATAATGATCGGGGTAGTGGTCAACTTATGCTTGAGAAGTTCTAAGTCCTCCACGCATTTCTCATCAAACATAAACTTAGCATCTTTCTTTAGCAACTTGCAAATGGGATTTACAACCTTTGAAAAATCCTTGATAAACCGCCGGTAGAACCCCGCATGTCCAAGAAAACTCCTCACCCCTTTGATAGAATTGGGGGAGGGAGCCTTAAAATCACCTCAATCTTGGCTTTGTACACTTCAATCCCATGCTTAGAAATTTTGTGACCCAACACTATACCCTCTTCAACCATGAAGTGGCATTTTCCTAGTTAAGAACGAGATTCGTTTCTTCACATCGGGCCAAGACTCTTTCCGAATTTCCCAAACACTATTCAAATGAATCACCAACCACGCTAAAATCATTCTTAAAGACCTCCAATATGTCTTCCACCATGTCGGTGAAAATAGCCATCATGCATCGTTGGAAGGTAGCCGGAGCATTGCACAACCCGAACGGCATCCGGGAGAAAGCAAATGTACCATATGGTCATGTGAATGTGGTCTTATCTTGGTCCTCCGAGGCAATTAAAATTTGATTATACCCCGAGTAGCCATCCGAAAAGCAATAAAAAGCATGCCTTGGAAGGCAATCAAGCATTTGGTCGAGGAACGACAATGGGAAATGATCCTTCCGGGTCACCTTATTTAGCTTCCGGTAGTCCATGCAAACTCTCCACCCGGTAATGGTTTAAGTGGGAATAAGTTCATTGTTGTCATTTGTCACCACAGTCATCCCACCTTTCTTCGGCACACATTATACCGGAGAAGTTCATGAGCTATCAGAGATTGGATACACCACACCCGCATCTATCCATTTGATCACTTCTTTCTTCACCACCTCTTGCATTGCCTCATTGAGCCTCCTTTGATGTTATAAGGAAGGCCTCACATCATCCTCTAAAATGATTTTGTGCATGCAGAATGCAGGGCTTATTCTCCGAATGTCGGCCAATATCCACCCAATTGCTTTCTTCCTCCTTTTGAGAACCGCCAAAGTAGCGTCTACCAGCAAGTTAGTGAGGCAAGAAGAAAGAATAACTGGTAAAGTAGAATTTGAGCCCAAGAACTCATACCTGAGGTGTGGAGGAAGTGGCTTCAACTCCAACACCGGTGGCTCCTCAATAGATGGCTTTGTTGGAGGTGTCTTTCTATTTTCAAGGTCCAAGGATAGCCTTCTCGACTCATAAGAATAGGACCCCATTCCATGAAAGGCATTTACGCACTCCACTCGGCTAGAATCCTCATTGACATCAAGATTTAGAAGCACGGCCTCAAGGGATCCTCCACGTTAATCATAGAACTTGTGTCATCCCTATCACAGCTGTGACAATGTCCAAAAATGAGCACACTTCTGTGCTATTGGGTTGCTTTATGGATTTGCAAACATGGAAGACGACCTTCTCATCACCCACTCGGAAAGTGAGCTCACACGCTTCAACATCAACCAAATGCCTTCCCCGTTTCAAGGAAAGGTCTTCCTAGAATAATTGGGACTTCAAAGTCCACTTCACAATCCAAAATGACAAAGTCGGCCGGCAATATAAACTTGTCCACCCGGACAAGCACATCATTAATTATGCCCAAAGGTCGCTTCATTGATCGATCTGCCATTTGAAGTCTCATTGAAGTTGGCCTAGGTTGCATAATTCCCAAAGTCTTGAAGACCGAATAAGGCATAAAATTTATGCTAGCCCCTAAATCACAAAGGGCCTTGGCAAAATCCGCACTTCCAATAGTGTAAGGGATAGTAAAAGCTCCGGGGTCTTCAAGTTTTGGGGCCATAGAATGCACGATAGCACTAACTTGATGAGTCATTTTTATTGTTTCATAATCCATCGACCTCTTCTTTGTGAACAAATCCTTCATGAACTTTGCATAGCCCGGCATTTTTTCAAGTGCCTCCACCAAAGGCACATTGATTGTAAGGCTTTTCATCATATCAATGAACTTCTTGAATTGATTGTCACTCTTTTGCTATGCTAACCGTTGAGGATAAGGTGGAGGTGGCCTAGGCAAAGGTGTCTTGGCTTTGGGCACCACCGGATCGGACATGTCAATCACGTGTTCCCTACACGGGTTCACAGCATCTTGAGTTTCTACCTCGGCCTTATCAATATCTATCCTCACTTCATTGTTCACATTGTTCTCAACCACATCTTCAACTATCAAAGGACTCACATCTTCTTGGAACCCAACATCATTATCCACAACTTGCTTTTCTTTCGAGGCATTCACATCACCACCTCTCCCACTTCTTGTTATAACCTCCATCACATGTTCCCACCCTTTGGGTTCACTACCGTATTACTTGGTAGAGTACCCTTAGGGTGAGTATTCAACGATTGAGAGATTTGTCCTAATTGCACCTCCAAATTCCGGATAGAGGTATTGTGGGAAGCCAATTGAGCATCAGAATCTTGGTTCTTCTTCATCATTTGTTCAAAAATCATTTCTATTCTTCCAAAATCATTGCCCGGAGAACTAGATCCTTGATATTGAAATGGAGGGGGATTGTTCGGTTGTTGGTACATCGGGGGCCTTTGAAAGGCTTGCCCCCGGTTGCCTTGATTTCCATTGTTGTTCCACCCGCCTTGACCATTGTTGTTCCAATTATTGTTATTACCATTCCAATTCCCCTGGTTGCGTTAATTGTTGTTCCCCCAATTACCGCCTTCATTGTTGTTGTTCCAATTACCACCACCTTGTTATTGATTTCCCCAATTTCCTTAGGGTTGCCATTGTTGGTTTGAAGAGTTGCCTCTATTTCCTTGATAGTTGTTGACATATTGTACCTCTTCACTTTGCTCATCATAACACTCATTTGAAAAACCACCACCACCATTGTTGTCATTCACAATTCCCTTGATATTGTTGCCCTCTTTGCCTCCTTTTAAGCATATTCACACCCTCCATGGCATTCACTTGGCAAGGGTTTTGGACTTGTTGAAACTGTGCCTTAGCCAATTGATTCATAGTAGTCATCAACTCCGATATAGCTTGCCCATGGTCGTGTAACTCCTTATGCAAATGAATAACCATAGGGTCGCCTTGAGGAACATTGGCCCTACTTTGCTATGACAAAGAGGTGTCGGCCATCTCATCCAATATATCACATGCCTCAATGTAAGGAAGCTTCATAAAGTTGCCCCCGATCAATTAGTTCACAATGCATTGATTCGTGGTGTTGATGCCCCGTAGAAGGTTTGTTCAATCATCGCCTCGGTCATATCATTATTTGGGCATTCTTTCACCATTGTTCTAAACCGCTCCCACATTTCATGCAAAGGTACCGTGGGTTCTTGCTTGAAAGCCAATATCTCATCTCGAAGTGCCGCCATATGCTCGGGTGAGAAGAACATAGCAATAAATTTATCCGCCAACTCATCCCAAGTTGTGATGGAATGATTAGGGAGTCTCTCTAACCAATTTAATGCTTTCCCCCAGAGTGAGAATGGGAAAAGTCTCAACTTAAGAGCATCTTCGGACACATTCAATTGCTTGCTCCCCCAACATGTATCTACGAACCCTTTTAGATGCTTGTAGGCATTTTGATCGGAGGCGCCAGTGAAATACCCATGTTGCTCGAGCAAGGTCAACATCATATTGGTTATTTGAAAATTCCCCGCACGGATTCGAGGAGGGACAATAGCACTTGCATACCCTTGATTTGGTAATACTCTGGGAGCCACTCTTGGAGGTGGCGGATGAGGGTCTGGAATATTATTATTAGCATTGTCTTGGCGGCCTCGTCATGGTCCGGGAGGTACAAGAGGCACCTCATCCTCTCCAATTTCATCTACCTCCTCCCCCGCTATCAAATTTCCAAGAGGGTTATTAGCATTCAAAGCCATTTGGTACCTGTAGTATTCACACAAACAAATTAGTAACAAAGAAGTAAAGAAGAATAACACCCAAAACTAACTAAATTGATAGTCAAAATCGTTAGCTCCCCAGCAACAGCACCAAAAAGTGATCGCTGCCAACTCCACACTACTACAAAGTATGAAGAGAGGGTCGCAATAGCTTTTACTCGATATGAGGGTCGGGATCAAATTCCTCAAGGAGCTAAAAAGGGAGTTGATGTATCAATCTAGTCTAGAATCGTGTAATTGTTCCAAATGTCACTTCCAACATTTTTGGGTTTTCATTTATAAACTACTATTATAAAACTACTAATTGGAACTGAAACTAGATTACGCTAAGAGATAATTGCTAAGAGTTGTATCTAATAGATTAAGGGGCACTAGGGTAGTGACTTTCACCTAGGTGGCTAATTGACTGGTAATTGCTTCTAAGGCTTGATTGACATGGTTGAGGAAATATGTATAACCATTGCACAATTTTACCCACTCTCACACCTCTTGGTAGAGAGAATGATTTTGCCCAATTGACTTTCTCGAGACCAAATGGGTAGGCAAATTAACTCAAGCAACTACGGTTCAAGTCGAGTAATTACTCTTTCGAGATTTAACCCTTTAATTGGGACTATCAAGTCTATTGAGTCCATCCCAATTCCTTGTTGGGTCAATTTTAGAGACTTAGGCTCTCTCTCTCAAGAAGAGCCAAGTCAACTTAGCACAAACTAGTGTTTAAACAACCAATTCATAAATTAAACCATAAAATTGACCCAAATATAAAGACCCATAGTCAATCTGACCTTAAATCACAACACCCATCAATTACCCACACCAGGGTTGATCCACAACCCTAGCTAATGGGTTTAGCTACTCATGCTTGAACAAGAAAATAGAGAAATAGATGAAAAAGAAGGCATATTAATTGAACAGTGTAAAGTAAAATACAAGAATCTATCGTTAAAACTAAGCTAAGATGCCAAAAATGGCTACAGATGATGTTCTCACGAGCGCAGCTGCTAAAATAAAATAACCGATACCCTAAAAATGGAAAAAGATTCTATTTATACTGAGCTTAAAAAACTGGACAAAAATGCCCCTACGGGGTCAGTGTGAGCCGCACAAAATGGACTGCGGCCGCACTAGGCTCTGGGACTTGCAATCTTGGCTCTCTGAACACAGGCTCCACGGATCGCATATAATGGACCGTGGCCGCAGAGGTCTCTAATGCGGTCCGCACAAATATGACCGCGGATCGCGCAGATTGAACCATGGCAATTTTCACCTCTCTGAACTTCTCTTCCGCGGACCGCACATAAAGGTAGTACGGCAGCGGAGCCTTCACCGCTGACCGCACAATGTTTACTGCGGCCGCGTTGCTTGAAGCCTTGATTTCTGCCTCTCTAAATCTCTCTAGTGCGGATCGCACAAAGAGTAGTGCGACCGCACTAGGCCTGTTTTCCTGAGTTTGTCCTTGTCTTAGGTACTTGAGCAGGTTTCACTCCTTTTGAGCCGATGTTTGACATTTCGTCACTTTGTCGATCAAACCTGCAATGAAGTACAGCTTATGAGCCTTTTGGGACTGTTTTGTAACAATTTATAACCAAAGCGTAAGCAAGAAGGTGTATGAAACACGTCAAAATCCCTATTTATTATATAGCAAAGAGGAATCAGCCTCAAGGCCGGAAAGGAGCGAAATACACACTATTGGAAAATTACTTGCTTCGGCAAATAGCTCTCATAGTTCGAGCTCCGATGCACCTCATATCGCCAATGTTGCAGCTCAACTTCCTTCTCCTTGCTGAGGAGCTTGGCCCCTTGACGGAGCAACTCAGACCTAAGCCCATCACAGGCCTATGCAAGGAAGGATCAATAAAGGGAGGAAGACACGGGATACAAGTGAACTATGCATAAACTCACCGCAAAAATGGAGCCGACGGACTTACTCGAAGTCAAAGCACACTCCTATTGATTTTTTCCCTGCGGCCTTAGAAGAGCCAACCTCATGCACGACGTGCCCGCCCAAAAGAACCACCGGCCGGGAATCAAGCACTTCGGGGATAGCAGATTCGGGTAACACCCCCTCCTCGGAGATACGATCTTGACCGGCATCGCCGAAAGCTCCTTCACATCGCAAGCTCCGATCCCCCTCATTGCAGTCGTTCCTCAAGCTAGAGGCCAATGGCTCCTTCCCCTTTTCAGTGCAACATTGCCTGGTCCCAAGGAACCGCCCGATATCTACAAGCGGTGGATCCAGCATAAATAGAAGGTAAAAGTGTTACCTCGGATATAGGAAGGCAGAGCAAAGGCAATGTATGCATGAACCTCGGTATTGCACCCCCCATTCGGTGCAAAGCATAGCTCGCCACCTGCGTTTATCACAGGACGAATAGGTCACCAGCTTTCGAATCCAACCGGGCAGATCATTAACTTCACCCGGCATCCACGAAGTTGCTGCAATAGAATAAACAACATTATTACTTAGCTGATTTTTGCCATAGATGAGATCTGAAAAATCTCTAGATACCTCACTTACGATTCTGATTCCACCCTTCGGGAAATGGCAAGAACTCCGCATAGATGATGTCAACCGTTTGAGCCCGGATGAACCAATTGGCCCACTCTTGATTCCCGCCTTCCTCATCATTTTATAACAAAGGGCATGGATGAGAGACACCCCAGAGTTAGCAGACCTCGATGATGGAAGGGCCGATATAGCCTGACAAGGTGATCGAGCATGAATTTGAGCTCGACCTTCTCCGCGAAGAGCCTCATCATCAACATCGTTATCCAAAACGACGAATGAATCTGTGCCAGGGTAACTTGATACTTCAGAAAAAACTCAAGCACAATCCTATAAGGAGGGCCAAAGGCGAAAGGATATAAATACACGTTTAGGAATCCATCAGTAGAATCCGCAATACTCTCGCCGGGGGAAAATGCCTGCAGGACTACCCTTTTGCTCCACTCGTAGTATCTCCTCGCCATCTCCAGATGTTCTCCCCTTAGCAAAGATGCCGTCTCTAAAGCAAACTCCCTTGATTCCTGAGCATCAGGAGCAGTGCCCCCGGCCTCTTGTCGGATCGGCCACGAACCAGTTTCTATGGCTATGATGGAGCTAACAGGCCAAATAAAAGGTACGCACCACTACTTTCGCACCGAGAAATATACAGTCCCCTATACCAGAACGGAAATGCGACTATTTGAAAATAGTGAAGTCTTGCGGGGAAGCCGAGGCTGCTCCACATATATACGAAAAGCAACGACGATTCACCTGCCCGAGGTAAGCCCCGGGAAGCCAAAAGCCTCGATACAGATCGGTGGATTGATACTCGACCCCGAAAGCATCCTCCAACGAAGAGTCACAACTCGTGGAGCCATTCGTATTATCTCCACGCTCGGGACAACACTCTACGACAAGAAACCCCTGCCTAGAGAGGTCGGGCCTCGAGGAGCTCTCATCGACCAGCATTCAGTCCAAGGCAAGCAACTGAACCCACAATTCACTCTATCTAAGAATGAACAGCAAATGCAGGAAGCTCCGATCGTGAAAACTACACAAAGGCCCGAGAAAGTGCTCCAAATACATACCAGCTCCTCAGCAGAAGTCTATTTCATACAGCCTAGGAGGACCATCCACATCTAGATCAATAAGGAGCCCGGGGTACCCGAAGATGACATGTATCCGGGGCAACACCCCCGGAGACCCCCGAACTCAATGTATGATCTCCAAATAACTCAGGAGACTCCTATAGCCCCGATCCATCAGATCGACCCGAAGTTGTCCCGAAATATGATGATGGGGCTGAAAAGAATCCATGTCGATCGGCAATGATCAGAACAAACACTTACATCCAAACTGGATATCAGCGATCAACAACACAAAGAGAAACATTCAAAGGAGACTTGAAGAGCATGAAAGCATACAGAAACACAGTAAATTCGAAAGAAGAGATCGATAAAGTTCATTTCTTATTCATAAAAGTTTGTTTACAAGCAGCCCTCGAGGGGTCATTACATACAATTACAAAAACCCGTGGGAGTCTACACCTAAAGCGAAGGAACGGAAGGATGTACATGTGATGAAACCCGGGAGCCCGGTCTGCCCTAGTAGGTTCATCTCTGATATCTACATCCCCGGGAGCCACACACTCGAGCACATATTCTTGAGGATGAATCCTTTGATCTCTAGCTCCATAGGTTCCCAGCTCAATCCCCTGAGGGATTCCTACTGGAAAAGATGAAAAAGAGGAAAAGAAGGGGACACAGAGGAGGTAGAGAAAAGAGACATGACCCGCCGAAGTAAAAGGTGAAGACCCGATGGCCTCCAGCCTCAACAAACCGCTGGTGCCACCTTATCCCTTGGGAAAAAAAGAACCCTAGGGATGAAGAGCCATACTGGACCTGGGTAAAAGAATGATTAGTGGTTCATAGTCCGAGCAACTATCTACATGAGGGAGGAATCGACTCTCCATTTATCATCGCCTCGACCCAACAGTAGCAGTAAAGGTCGGTGTATCAACAACCAAGATGATAGAAGGATGGTACATCTGCATTCGGCGAAAAAAAGCTCGGGTGGAAGGCCACAAGACTGCTCTAGGAAGCTCCTCCAAACGACTTTAAGATCATAAACCATAGCCATGATGTTCAAAGGGGGAAAGAAGGAGATAAGAAAAGAAAAGGCAAGAAAGCCAGTGGAAACTGTGAGATGGTGATAAACAAGGCCAAGGCACCCCCATTTATAGGAGATTACGACACGATCATCCATGCTTCGGAAGATTGATCGACAGGCGCAGTTAATGCATCTACGAAAACCGAATCGATGGCGGAACCTATACCTTGGGGAGCAAAAATCAAAGAATGAAATGAATGAGGTCAAAAAGCACGAGCCATAGGTTGCATCGTCAGTATGATGTCGCCAAAAGAATCTCGAGGAGTCAAGTGTCAGAATCATTTCCTATCTCTTCGATATGGGAAACACAGAGACTATTTGTATACCCTGAAATTGGAAGGCTCGATTTCTCACTGTCAAGACATTTTGGAGGCATATCCCGGGGTCTCGAGAATAGGAGATCACGACTGAACTCTCAACCTCGGGGCTTATCGAAGCTCGATTCGAAGGAAACAAAGGATGAAGCCAGGACAAAGGAAGAAGCCCTCTAGGCATGCGGCTATATCTGACCGACCCGGCCTATCTAGAGCCTATGCTGTGGCATCATGTCAATCCATCCCATCACCGTAATTTGCATTTATTCTCCATATACTTGTAAGCGAGACTCCCTTCCTATATAAATGGGACTCTCCCCTTCTTGCAAAAGGTGGGGTTGTTGCTCCATTTCTCCATAAGTGAAATAATCTCTCTCTCTCTCTCTCTCTCTCTTTTCTTCTAAGCCATTTGTTCTCATTGGCTCGAGGCCATCTCGCATTAAATATTTTCTTACTTGCTCCATGCTCATCTAGATGTGCAATGGCCATAAAGAACCTTACTTAATCGTATCTGTGCTTGTTATCCCTTCCCCGACTGTCCCCGATAGCTCGATCCTAGCTCGAGCCTCGGCCCAGAGGCCTCCATCAATCTGCTCCATGCTCGGGCAACATGCCCCTTCGGTATGGTTACTGCCTCGATTTAACTCGTATTCTATCATTATACTGCATAGTCTCAATACAAACTTCCCTCAAAACTAGCTTTAGAATATGTCACGTATTTTTAGAATCCCATTTACAAATTTAATCGTTATTACCATTTTCACGATAAACACATAGGTTAGTGTAAAACATAAATAAAAAAAGGGAGACGATTATACCGTAATAGTGATGGCGCTTCGAGCCTCGATAATCTTCAAATGTTTGCTCCGGGGATGCGATGCGGCCCTTTGCTAATTGACTCGGTGTAGCCGAGAATGTAGCTTGTGATTGCTACTTCATTGTTTGCTTATCATTTGTCTCCTTTAATGTTGAATGTGTCAATGCCGGTGCTACATCATGCACTATGAACATCTCTCTTACTGCATGTTGCTCCTAGTATACAGTTTTTATTCCATCCTTTGTTGGAAACTTCATCATTTGATGAAAGGTTGGCAGTACTGCTCTCATGCAGTGTATCCACGATCTTCTTAGCAAGGCATTGTAACTCATGTCTCCCTCAATGACATAGAACTTGACTGTCACGCCCCAAATTCGTGGGACATGACCGGCGCTCGACCAGGTATTCCCAGTCAAGCGGACCTGGGTGCCCTTCCTATCCCACGCGCTACCCCATGTCTTACTTACTCAATATTCCAAGAACTGGCCAAATAATTAATTTAGAACACCCTTTTTGCAAAACATACATACATACAATTTAGTTAGTGAAATTACCAATTTGTTGCCCAACAAAGGAAACAGGGATCTACATAAATTCTAACCCACATCAACTGTCTACGGAGCCTCTAAAAGTACAACAGGATAATACAGAATTCGTCGGTAACAAGGCTCCAGCTATACCTTACACAAAATCAAAATAAAACTTTGGACACAAGCGGCCTGAGCCACACAGGGCCTCGAGAGGAATGTGGCTCACTAAAAGCTGATGGAAGACGAAGGGGAAGCTACGATCGATGGACTGGAGTACCTGCTGCGGGTCCACCTACAATCATAATACGAATGTAGTGCCCCTGGCAAAAGGGACGTCAGTACATTTGAATTGTACTGGTATGTATAACAAACCTTACCCTGAGTAACCTTAAGCCATACACAAGTAATAAACAATAGAAGGAAGCAACAATTGAGTACACACAAGGAAGACAATCAAGGCAAACAAGTTAACAAACTCTCCTTTCTCCATCATCATTTCCACATTTTTCAATTTCACAACGTTCTCATATTTCATTTCAATAGTGATATCGATCACTTTCCACCCTTATTATCTCGGCCACCCTTATTACCTCAGCCACCCTTATCACCACAACCCACACCTTATTACTTCGTGTTGTGGTGCGCAACCCGATCCCACCGAGCAATCACAATTCACAAACAACACCACAACAATAATAATTTACAAGGATAACCACAACAAGTTTTAAGAACAACAACCACAAATCCTAATAACAACAACAACACAACTCACAAAAGGTTTAGGTGACTATCCATACCATTTCCATCTTTTTCAATAGCCCGTTATACCATTTAGATCACAATAATAGTTTTCCACGACTATCCACAAGGGATGTTATCACAATTATTTCAATTTCACCAATTAATATTCCTCTTTATCATTTATTCCACAGTCCCTGCCACATAACACATTCGCAATCACAACTTAGTTTATTGCCATTTACTTGCACAATCATATCGGATATTTTAACCAACAACGCATAAGGCACAATATTTACATGAATTCACAAATAGTTCACACAAGTAAATACATCATGCTCACAAGAGTTTAACTTCACAACCAATTCATGGAGATATCACATACCAAGTATTCGAGCACCAAACAAGGCGATTTTACAAAGGTTAAAGTTAGCCATACATACCTCAATAAAGCTTTCCTTACTCTTTTACAAATTTCCAGAACTCTTAGCACTTCGATATATTGAGTAAAAATTACAAATTAAATCGAGAATTAGAGATGAGATTGAGACTCTATCTTGGTTCAAGCATATTGACAAACCCTAGAGGTGCAATATGATCTTAGGCCCCTTTTTGAGAGCAATTTATATCACTCTGTACCCCTCTTTAATTCACCACCCTCCACTACTCTAAGGTTTAACACGCATGCAAGGAATCCATTGTTATACCCATGAATAACCTCACTAGTGACCCCTTATATCTGAGAATAAAACAAACAAAAGTTGGGGTGATGAAGTATTACCTCTTGAGATGAAGGTCTAGGGTTCTCCACTTGGTTTTCTTCAAGGATTTAGCCATATCTTATGGAGTAATTTGATGGAGAGACTTTCCCTCTCTAAGAAGCCTCTCTCTCCCTCTAGAAATCTCAGAAGAATGCTCAAAATGAGCTATAACACCGGATATATCGATATGGAAGTCGTGTTAAAAATTAGAAAATTGGAGCCCCGAGTCAAATATGCGATCGTATTTGCGATCGCGGAGTAAACATGCGGTCCGCATAATGGACCGCAAAATGCACCCCAGAAACTAGACACTCTGACTGAGTCTGTGGTAAGAATGCGGTCCGCATTCATATTCTGCGGTCGCAAAGTGTACCGCAGAACTGACCCTCACAAAATTCAAAGAAAAATATGCGACGATTATGCGGTCCGCATTTTGATTATGCGATCGCATTTCAACCGCATAACCGACTTCAATTTTAACCAACATTCTGACTCACTCTGCAGCAGAAATACGGTCCGCATATTGATTATGCGATCGCATAATGGACCACATTTTCAACATCAATTTTGACAACCTTTCTTCTTCACTCTGCGGCAGAAATGCGGTCCGCATAGTTGATCTGCGACTGCATTCTGGACCGCAGAATGACAATTTTTTGGAAAAATCGATTCTTTTGATTTTTAAGTGCAAAATCAATAAAAAGGGTCCGAACAAACATATATTCGGACCTTGGCACTACGAGCTACTAGGTTTTAAGCACAAAATTTTATGAGGCCTTACATTGATATTTTGGGTTGTGCCGGCCACTTTGACCGTGAGGGTGATTTCCTCTTTTGTCGTTTTGCTTGCTATGTTGAATCCATTGAGGACTCTAGAGGCGGGCACGATCTAGTCCAGTAGTCCGAGATGCTCCACCACCCTCGACCTAATAATGTTGGCTGAGCTACCTGGATCCACAAGCACACGCTTAATTTGAAATGTATTCACAAGAAAAGAAATTACGAAAGTGTCATTATAAGGCTAAGACAGGGCCTCGATATTCGCATCGCTGAATGTGAGAGCGTCCTCGGGTATGTAACCTCGAGTAGCTTCTCCCTGGTGATGGATATTTTTGTTCTTTTGACAATGGGTTCCTGTGGGATTTAGATTCCTCCAAATATCATGTGGATGACATGTTGTGGCTCATCTGTTTCATTTTTCCTATTTGCCTCTCTTTCCCGAAACTGATTTTTGGCTCGGTCGCTGAGGAACTCTCAGAGCTGAACTTTGTTGATTACTCAGGCTACTTCTCAGAGTTGTCTGTAATCTCTGGTCCTATGGCCGTGCGTACCGTGAAATTCACACACCAAGTTAGGGTTTCTTTGTGATGAATCTGGTAGTGCGGGTCTTGGCCACCTGGTGTCTCTGATCTTACCAATGGCAGATACGATGTCCGAAACATCAATGCTAAAGTTTTACTAAGATAATCGGGGTGCTTCTATTGGTCTTGTGTGTTTGTCAAATCCAGCTCTATTCACGAGTCCCCGAGGATTCAGGCCTCGATCTGCCCTTTGATCATTTCAGGGTATGTTACGCCTAGGGGCGTTTCTTCGATCTTCAATATATAGTTAGTACCTTTCCTTGTTTGGCCCTTGTTCCTTTGCTAGGAGCCTGCTAGGATATACTGAGCCTGAGGAGGCTCCTAGTTGGTCGTCCTCGACCCTAATCTTTGATTGATATCGATTGTGGACATCCGACCAAGTCACGACTGGATATTCAACCAAGTTCTTCTTCAGTTACTTTGAAGCTACCAAGCTTTGCTCGTTCAAACCTTGGGCGAATGCCTATACTACCCGGTCATCGTAGACTAGTGGTAATTCTATTAGCTCCATTTGGAAGCGAGATAAAAACTCCTGCAACATCTCATTTCCTCTTTGTTTGATTTTAAAGACGTCGGATCTTCATGTAGCAACCTTGATGGCACCGGCATGTGACTTTATAAAAGAATTTGCCAGCATGGAAAATGAGTTTATAAAATTCGGAGCTAGGTTGTGATACCACATCATGACCCCTTTTGCAAGTGTTTCTCTAAACCTTTTTAGCAAGACGGATTCAACCTTGTCGCCATTTAGTTCATTGCCCTTCACTGCACAAGTGTAAGCAGTGACATGCTCGTTTGGGTCCGAGGTTCCGTTGTACTTCAAAAGATCGAGCATTCTGAATTTCTTCAGGATGGGCTTTGGAGCAGCATTTTGTGGGAATGGATTTTGTATAAATTTCTTTGAATCTACACCCTTCAGGATCGGGGGTGCACCCAGAATTTGATCGACCCTTGAATTGTAGGTCTCCACATTTTTATCATTGGCTTCTATCTTCTTTTCGACCGATTCAATCCTCTTTAAAAGGTCCTCGAGCTTCTTTATGATAGTGGAGTCGGCTGCTGACCCATTGTTGGTTGATCATTGGTACCTGTTCGGCTCGAGGAGCCGTTTTTAGCGCTGTTGTGCTTGGAATTTTTTTGGTGTCTTTGCAGTTGAGCAATCGCCAACTGTTGTGCCTGTAACATTTCAAAGATGACGTGAAGGCGAACCTCTTGGTCCTCCCGAGCTGGGGTTTTCTGAGCTTTTGTTTGTTTTCTTGGCGCACAATCCTATTAGTATGGGATCTTACATCGACATGTTAGGTGTTGCGTAAGATCACGTCCATAAGAATTGGTTCTGGTGCGTCCTCAGGGTTTCGTGGTGGTACACCGATACCTGGAACAGCTACACCATTCTCTCCATGGTCCTCAAGAATGCTGTTTTCATGTGCATTCACTGAGTTAGAAATTTTGACCTGAAATCAAAGATTCTTGGACAAGAAAAAGTGTGAAGGATAACTTGCATTATTTTGTAAACTAGCACGAAAATAATCACTTAGCCCCACGCTGGGCGCCAAACTGTTTACCTTGAAAATGGTAATTACAATTAGATTTGATTTTATTGTTCTAAAATACATGATTTATTTTTATGCTAGTTGTTAGGAAGTAGATTGTCACGCCCCAACTTCGGGAGGCGCGACCGGCGCTTGATCGAGTGACCCCAACCGAGCAAGCCTTACCAAAAACTACCTACCTAACTCAATACGAATAAGGGGACCATGCTTTCATTTTTTCAACAAAGGAAGATAGAATATTCGACATTTTTAGTTCATTCTAGATCACAACATTAAACTGTAGATAAGTTAGTTTCCAAAGTTCCCATAGAGTTACAATTCATAGGCAATATAAGTTTAGAATTATAACATAGTTCGCACACCCATTCGACACCCACATCTGACCCACATATATGTCTACGGAGCCTCTAAGGATACAAAAGATAACTGTGACAATGCCGGCAACAAGGCCCCGACTATACTCAAAAGAGAAAGTCCAAAAAGGCAAGAGATGTGCAATATTGCCCCTTGAAGGAGAAGGGGGCTCACCAAGATCTTGAGGAGAAACATGTCGGCGTTGGAGCCACCTACATTCATTAAAAATGTAGCGCCCTCGGCAAAAGGGACATTAGTACCATGGAATAGTACTAGTATGTATAACTAAACACCATTTTACTAGAAAGAACTACCAAGCAATGACAAGTAAATCACATGAGTGAATCAAATATGCAATTCATAGAATCTTTCACATAATTTCCATAACTTAGTTTGGTGCATTTCTTTCATACGTTCATCACTGTTCTCAATGCCACCGCTATCTTGAGCGGAGTCTGATCACGACCCGATCAGCTAGGTTACATCATTGGAGGCATATATCTTAATCACTATTTCATTTCCCTAGTCCAGAATTCAATATCAACACATCACCACCATGTGTGTAGCATGGTGTTCGATCACGGCCCAATCGGCTAGGCCGCCTTACCTAGGCGTGGTTTCTTTCTCATTAATCATCTCATTTGAATCAGTTATCTTTCATGTATTAATTCAATTCATGGGCACTTTGGGCCATACTTATCACATCATTTTCCCTTTCAATATTCACCTTGCAAGTTATGATCATAGGCACATACGAAAGTAATTCAAGTTGTAAGCACATGTAAGTGTTCACATAGTTAGCATGAAAATTCTCAGTTTTGAATCTTTGGCTTATAGCCCACACATTTCAACACATGATTGTATACTTCATACTTCATTAAATATCATGAATAGTACATTACTCACATTTGGGTCACATCTTTCATGTATGTGTGTATATAAATTGCAAATCAATTGTCACGCCCCAAATTCGAGGGACATGATCGACGCTCGACCGGGTAGCCCCAATCAAGCGGACCTGGGTGCCTTTCCTAACCCACGTGTTACCCCTGTATTTTTCATTACTTATTAACCAAGAGATTAACTATTTCATAATTGAAATAACTCTTTTTCGAAACATACACAACATGCTTAATTTCTTTAACAAGTTTACAACTTACAATGCCCGACATATAATTACATAAGTCCATAA
>MU690032.1:29638-46060 GCA_026770625.1 Nicotiana glauca
GCGGTCGCATCTGCGATCGCAGAATCAACATGCGGTCCGCGGAATGGATCGCAGAATTGCTCCCCAAAAACTAAATGTTCTGCTTCGATCTGTGATAAGAATGCGGTCCGCATTCATGTTCTGCGGTCGCAGAGTGCACCGCAGAACTGACCCTCGCACAGTCAAAGGAAAATATGCGATGATTTTGCGGTCCGCATTTCGATTATGCGATCGTAGATTGGACCGCATTTTCAACTTAAATTTTTAACAAACCTTCTAATTCATTCCGCGGTAGGAATGCGGTCCGCATTTCGATTCTGCGATCGCAGAATGGACCGCATTTTTGACATCAACTTAGACCAATTCTCTGCTTCACTCTGCGGTAGGAATGCGGTCCGCATAGCTGATCTGCGACCGCATTTTTGACCGCAGAAATGACAATTTTCTGGAAAAATTTATTCTTTTGATTTTTAAAGCTTAGAAACATTCCTAACACAATATTCGGACCTTGATACTATGAGCTACTATGTTTTAAGCACAAATTTTTTTTACGGGGCCTTACAGGATATACCTCCGAGAATAGATTAGACTTTTAGCTGTTATTTTTGCTTCTTTGTTTCTGTGTAAGGACCCCTCGCTAGCTTTTGTAATCATCGTTTATTAATACAAAAATGTTTCTTCAATTTATCTTTTATTTATACCATATTTCTCTTTGTCTGCGTTTGTACAGAATCTGAGCATGTGACTTTATTGATCGGTCCAAATACCAGACCGGTGCATAGGAATTCCCTCGGTTCTGGATTGGTTAATATGATATTCCCCTAAACCCTTTGTTGTTCCTCGGACTGAGTTCGGGTTGACTTGATACAAACTTAGGCCGCCGAGACCCCTGACTTCGAACTGAGTGAGAGTGGGGTTTCGAATTTTAGAATGAAATTTAGCCTTTTAGGCCCTGTTCTCGAGGGAGAATTCGATCGAACATCTGGATCAAATATAGCCCTTAGACTTTTACAAATAGTCCCGAGTGAGAGTTTGCTCGAGCTCGATCGGCCTAAAAAGCTTGATTTGAACTTAGAGTGAGGATAACCCTAAGGCATTATAGATAGACCCCGGATGGGGATATGCTTGGACTCGGATGGCCCCTGGGTTAAAGTAGCTGAGAGAGCGTCTAACTTGATCTGAAGGTGAAAATATCCCTGAGGCTTTATTAGAAATTCTGGAGTGAGAAATGGCTCGGACGCAGGTAGCCCGAGGGCCAAAGAATCGGGTGAATGACCCGCACTTATAATAGTAGAGATCCTCGAGATAGGGTACCACCTTGAGGTTAGGTTTATATGAATAGCTCCTTAGAGCTCATAGTTATAGTATCAAAAGTTCCTCGAGATTGGTCACCATCTCGAGGCTAAATTGGTATCGACAGATCCTTAGAGCTTATATTTACTTTGATAGGGATCCTCGAGATCGGGCACTATCTCGAGGTCTTGACTGATATTGATGGCTTCTTGGAGCCTATAGTCATGGTAGAAGAAATCCTCGAGATCGGGTACCATCTCGAGGCTAGGTTGATGTGGGGGTCTTCAATCCCTCAAACATCGTACGACAACATTAATCGTATGAGACATTCATGAATGACCGAGGTGGTCTCGCCGGTACATCTCCCCGAAAGCGATAATGGCCTAGATGGAATTAACTGGCCTTTAGGGTAGGTGTACAGTCACCGCTTGCTATATATATGAGTTTGTTTCCTTCTTTTCTAAGGATTTTGCTATTTTGAGCAGCTATCATTTTCATAGATTTTTTCTTCTCTGCGTCAGCCTTTCCATCATTTAAATTCGAAGTTTTTGCCTGAGTTTTCATTCCCCTTCTCTTGTGGTTATGGAGGCCATGACCAAACTTGTTCACCCAAAAGAGGATAATTCCGTCTATGCCTCCCGCTGGGTTGGTGGTGTGCCGCCGACATCCGGTGAGACAACCCCGAGAGGCTTTATCTCAAAGAGGGACTTTACACTAGAAAGGCCTCCTAATGTTCAGGGCCATTTGGAGTATGCATCGAGGTTCATTTCATCAATAGGAGATGAACACCTCGAGGCAGTGATAAGAGACTGCAGCATGGCAGGTACCTTCCCTGGAAGAGGGCATCATGGCTCATGTGGAGGGGTTTCTGAACGTATACACCTACCCCTTTACGTTGGGCCCTCTTGATAGAGTTGTGCTTGACTTCTATCGAAGATATCGGGCTACCCTAGCACAGGTTCACCCGTCATTCTGGAGGGTAGTATTTATGGTGAGGTTCTTCACGGAGGAAGCCGGGCTTGAGTTCACCCTTAGCCATCTCATTAGGCTGTATCGACCCTTTCATCATTGAGGCCTAATAACTTTGCAATGTTGATCCACCAGGCCTTTATTGTCGATGATGGAGAAGATGGGGACCGAGGATGGATGAATCGATTCGTCCGAGTAAGAACCGTCGATATTATCCCCGTGGAGTTCCTACCGTTTCCTGAGGAATGAAATGACGCACGTAAGTAGTACACTTGTGTTTTTATCATTTCTGCTCATGGTAGAGACGGGTTCTAAAAAGACGCTTTCCCTTTCTTTTTTAAAGCAGGCCATTGATGCCATACGAGGTCCTCGACCTGACGGATTGGGTTTGGAAACTGGCAGCCCACTCAACTTATGATGAGTGTAAGTGGCGAGATCTGTCCAACGGTAGATGGGAGGCAAAACACCACGGTACGTGCTATGTGTTTTGCTTTCTTTGAAAGGTACTTTCTTTTATATGTACTAACTCTGCCATCGCAGGCATTGGGGAATTTCTTGAGATGAGACCCTGCTACCTCGGGGGAGGATGAAGGATCATCGGTTTCGGGATTGAGGAATAATAACAAATGGAAGGAACCCTCGTAGGAGGAAGGTGCTCATAGCGAGAAAAGTCCTACCTGGAGGTCCAGAGGAGATGTCTCAGTTGAGCCTGCAGTACCCGAAGCTTCTAGCCTTAGGAAAATAACTTCTCATTTGCCGTTGTCTTCTCTTCCTATTGAAGGTACTTCGAGGGAAAAGTATTTTCGGCCACCGTCCTTTTTTCCTATCGAAGGTACTTTGAGGGATGTTCAAGATCAGGGGCCACCTAATTCAAGTAAGGTGTCGAACGATCAAATTCCTATTAGGAGCGGTTCCGTTAAGGCTGATGAGGCCAGGCTAGTAGGTGTGCATTCAACTTTTGAGGAGGCTCGGTGGCTCTGCTCGATGGTGAATTTTGGACGATTGGTTTTTCAATATTGCACTTTCATTTCCTTATTGGGCTCCTTTTTTGCAGGCCTTTGACAAGCTTAAGTCCGAGATGCTTCGCCGTGAAGCTAGGTTGAGAAAAGCCTTGGATTGGGAGAAATACCTCAAGCTTCTTTGTGACAAAAGGGGAAAGGAGTTGATATAAATGCGGTACGAGGTGAGTCGGAGCCGAAACTATGAAATCTACCTCGAGAGACATGTAGCCTCTGCTCCAAGGGGGTGCATATTTCTCCTTCCGCCCTTTGTGATTAATGTTTTGATATTTTAGCTGCATAGAAAAATGGAGGACTTGGAACGTCTTTGGGGCAAAGTTGGTCAGGCCAAATGTGAGCATGTTGAGCTAAAGTCTTAGGCAGATGCCCAAGTTGTGGCCAAGAAGAATGCTTTGGCCAAGGCTTCTGCCCTCAAGGTGCATCTTCGAAATGTTTGTGAAAATATCTTGGTCCAAACGAGCATGATCGCAAGGCTCGAGTCTGAGCTTTTGGAGATGAAGGCCACGATCATAGAAGCCCGGGCTAAAGCTGAAGGGATTCGAGTTAAGGCTGAAAAGAAAGAGACTGTCTATTTAAAAGACACTGCTGAGGCTCGAGCTAGGCTAAGAGGGGCTTTCGATCGAGAGAGAAAAGCAATGAATATGCCCAGTGCAAATCTTGAAGGGAGACCTTCGAGGAGATCCGCTCTAGGGGCTTTGATCTCTCGGAAGATATAAAGCAGGAAAAGGCAGACGAATATGATGCCAAGTTCAGTTTGTCAACTGCCGGATAGAAGAGGAGAGGCCGATAGGGCCGCAATCCCCGAGGAAAAATAGACTAGGGTTTTTTTTCTTTTTGATTCTTTATACGGTGTTCTTAGAGAACTTTATAAATGGAGATTTTGTATTTTTTCACGTATACGTATAAAAGGAAACCTTTTGGTTTTATCTTTCATGCGCCCTCTACTTGTGCACGTGTTTGAATTTATATGTTTGTCGATGATTAGCCAAGTGAACTAGACTTCGAGTAATGGCCCTTAGGTATATGATTCAGTCTTGAGGCTTGTTATGCTGGCCCGTTGGCTCTTACGCATGGGGTCGGTACGAACTTTAATATAGGCTACACTTGGGCTCTTATGCATTTACCCTTAGGCATTTTTTAATTAACTATTTCGGGCTCATTCTACGAGTCAGATTTTGGCTCGTGCTTATTGACCCTTAATTTTTTTATTTTTACGTTGGCCTTTAGGCTCTTACGCATTGGGTCGGTACATCCTCTAATATAGGCTGGCGATAGTGGCTCTTATGCGTTGGGTCGTTATGACCTCTAATATGGGCAGGTGATAGTGGCTCTTATGTGTTGGGTCGATATGACCTTTAGTTTTAAGCTGGCGACAGTGGTCTTACGTATTGGGTCGGTAATGTAAGGCCCCGTGAAATTTGTACTCGAAAACCCGAATCCTGTGGTGCCAAGTTAGGAGCATGTGTTAGCAATTCAGACCTTTTTAGATCGAATAATGCATTAAAAAGTCAAGAATAAGTTTTCAAAAAAATGCAAGAAATACAGTCCAGAATGCGGCCGCAAATCAGGTATACGGACCGCATATCTGCCGAGGAGTTAGTTAGAATGTTGGTTAAAATTGAAGTCAGCTATGCAGTCAAAAATGCGGTCGCATAATCGAAATGCGGACCGCATAGTCGTCGCATATTTTCCTTTGAATTTTTGTGATGGTCAGTTCTGCGGTGCACTTTACGACCGCAGAACGTGAATGCGGACCGCATTCCTGCTACAGACTCAGTCAGAGTGTCTAGTTTCTGGGGAGCATTTTGCGGTCTATTATGCGGACTGCATGTTTACTCTGCAATCGAAATGCGATCGCATATTTGACTCGGGGCTCCAATTTTCTAATTTTTAACCCGACCTCCCTATCGATATATCCAGTGTTATAGCTCATTTTAAGCATCATTCTGAACATTTCTAGAGGGAGAGAGAGGGTTTTTAGAGAGGGAAAGTCTCCCCATCAAATTACTCCATGAGATATGTCTAAATCCTTGAAGGAAATCATGTGAAGACCCCTAGACCTTCATCTTAAGAGATCGAAGTGCTAAGAGTTCCGGAATTTTGTAAAAGATTAAGGAAAGCTTTATTGAGGTATGTATGGCTAAAACCCCCTTTTTATTAGAAATTGAGCTCCGTTGTCATTTACGAAAGTATGTTAAGAGTTGAATTGGTTNTATAATTAGATAATGATGAAAAAGTACATTTATGTGTTGAAATACTTGGGCTATAAGCCAACATCGAAACAAAGAATTATTCATGCTAGCTATGTGCTTACTTACCTGTGATTGCAACTTGAATTATCTTTGATATATGTGTCTATGATCACAACTTGTAAAACGAATATTGAAAAGGGAAAACGATGTGATGATGGCGGCCATGAGTGCCTAGGAATTGTTATGATATGTGTGGAATAAAGATTTGAAGGTGTTGACTAATGAGAATGGAGTAATGCCTCCAATGAGGTGACCTAGCCGATCGGGTCATGATCGGACACCATGCCGCACACATGGTGGTAATATGCTGATATTGAATTTCGGATAAGGGAAATGGAATATTGATTGAGAGTAATGCCTCCAATGAGGTGACTTAGCCGGTCGTGTCATGACCGGACTCCACTCTATATAGTGGTGGTATTGAGAACAGTAGTGAACATGTGACATAAATGCCCTAATATATGTTTTGGAAATTGTATGAAAGATTATATGAATTGCATCTTTGATTTATCCATGTTATTTACTTGTACCTGTTTGATAGTTCTTTCTAGTAAAATGGTGTTTAGTTATACATACCAGTACAATTCAAATGTACTGATGTCCCTTTTGCCGGGGGCGCTACATTCGTGTTATGATTGTAGGTGGTTCTATAGTAGGCAGTGTTGGTCGCAACCGGTGATGCATATTCCTTTCAGCTGAGTTGATGAGCCCCACTTCATTTTGGGGCCCTGTACGATTGTTTATCATGTACTTTGTATTTAGAGGTATAGCTGGAGCCTTGTTGCCGGCATTTTCACATTATTCTTCAGTTATATTTAGAGACTCCATAGACAGGTTGTGGGTAGTGTCGGGTATTGGAAATTAAAATAGAAATATTGATGTTTGGCAATGATGTATAAAACTTGTAATACCTTTGAGGTGGCGGATGAAGTTTCTAATGAAAATGAAATGGAAATCGTTAATTTTATGTCTATAGAATTTGATTAATGGAGTCCATGTCCTATTTAATCATGAGTTAATTTGGGTAGAATGAGACCTAACAGGCTTGCTCGGTCGGGTTTACTCGATTGAGCGCCGGTCGCGCTCCTCGGATTTTGGGGCGTGACAAACTTGGTATCAGAGCCTAAGGTTTTAAAGTGTCCTAGGATGTCTCGGAGCCGTGTCTAGTAGAGTCCTTCTTATCGGTGTGTTGTCGACCACATCTATAAGTTGGAGGCTATTTGGACATTTAGGAATTTCACCCTTCTTTGATACTCCAATCATGCAATAGAGCTCAAGTTAGGGAGCTAATTTTCTCTCTAAGTCTTATTCTCAACATTGGTAACCTTGATGCCATAATCCGCGAATTTGAGGCATGTAAGGAGGGATTGATCCCACCATCAAGTCCGAGTGGATTGCCCCAGGACTTGTTAGGAGAATGTATTGAGATGTGGATGGATTGGTAAAACATATCGCTAAGAGGGAAGTGTCCTTATCCCTATTGATGTCTCTGCACCATCAGATCATATGTTATATCAATATGTTACCTATGTACGTTAGAGATGTAGAGTCGAGGGGTATCGATTAAGCTATTGCCCTATCAACCTGACATCGTTAAGTGAGTCAAATTAGAATTTCTACTCATTGTATATGTACATCCATATTGAAGAGTTCTCATAAACGTGGTTTAACAATGTATTGAATAACAAAACATTGTGTGTATCGACTCTTTGAATGAGATGTATTATTTACAAAGTCTCCCGATCATAGTTTTATTATTCACAACCTCCTATGGAATTGAGCTCTATAAGTATGTCCCTGAATTGAGTTATAACACTATTGATACTTCCCACTTGATTTTCCTAAATTCTCACCAAAGGATTATATCTGATGAATTTCTTACAGAATCTTTTTATTTAATTGGACAAAATCTACTCGCTTGAGCCTATACATGTAAAGTTTTCCTATGTGGTGTCAAGTTCCATGCAAAGTATCCCAACGTTGTGATCCTTCTCGAGTCACTATTTTATTCAGTTCTGTATATGGCTTATATGATTTGAATAGTCAATCTACTCTCTTGCGAATATCATCATGAAAGCTTCTCACTGCCTAGTAACATAAGGGTATACCTTAACACCTATCACAGAAGTGCATGTAAATCGAAATGGTCACCGTGTGCATAAAGTCTCTCTAAAAATTGGAATCATCACATCCCAGTCATAGGAAAATATTGTGTTGCCATAACTTTCGTGTCCACTTGGGACATCCCGCAGTAGGAAGCTCACCTTGTCATAGTATTGTGGTTGCTCGTGGCACGGTCGTATATTGCAGTTGGGAGCTAATATAGCAGAAACATGTCCAGCTCATAACAAATGTTTATCTTCTCTTTACACCTCCAACATGTGTTAATTTTTTTTAAGTAAAAATCCATGAAGAACTCACTCTGAACATCTACAAACCCTCCATGATTATTCCATACTATCTCATTGGGTTCTCATATCACTTCAAGATTCATCAAGGGTTGATAGCCTGCCGCAATTGACGAAACTGATTGATCTCTTTCCAATAATGGATTATCTACACTTGTGCTAGTCCAACGATTTGCTTATCAGTCTAGGCCTCGCCTTTTGGTTTTGGGTTGGCCAAGGATAAATACACCTAGTAACACATTCGCATGTCAAAACCTTTCTCTCAGTATAGTCTTATAGCATCTCCCAATGTGGCTTGTAATGGCTAGTTGTATAGAAGTGTGTTGTAATGCTTCATTATGAAGTTTAGTTTCTAAACACAATTGATTTTTTTTTTTTGAATTCTAGAGATATACATAACGTGACTTCATATAGAGATCTTCTTTAAAAAAAAAGGGGTAGCTTCTCGTAATCGCTTTGTATTACCACCATTCCTAGTGGTTATAATGTAGAGGTTACTTCCATAAAGCTCTCTCACCTTCTGTGATTTGTCTTGCATCATGTGTTGTTTACCCGCAATCTTCTGTGAGACCCCGTAAAATTTTTGAACTCAAAACCTAGTAACTTGTGGTGTCGGCTCCGAACACGTGTTAGGAATGCGCGGTTCGGACCCTTGGTAGTAAACTAAGCTTTTAAAAATCAAAAGAATCAAATTTCCAGAGATTGTCATTTATGTGGTCCAGAATGCGGTCGCAGATCAGCTATGCGGACCGCATTCCTGCCGCATAGTGAAATAGCAGGTTGGTCAAAATTGATGTTGAAAATGCGGTCCATTATGCGACCGCATAATCAATATGCGGACCGCATTCCTGCCGTATAGTGAAATAGTAGATTGGTCAAAATTGATGTTGAAAATGTGGTCTATTATGCGACCGCATAGTCAATATGCGGACCGTATTCCTGCCGCATACCGGAACAGACCTTCAGAGTTTTGAGGGCATTTCTGTGGTCCACTCTGCGGACCACATTTCAGTTCTGCGATCGCAGAAAGCGACCGCAGATTAGGCTTCTATTTTTCTCAATTTTAAAACCCGACCCCCTTTTTAATAAAACACACCAACCCCCTCAATTTTAATGACATTCTGATCAAATTAAGAGAGAAGAAGAGAGGGTCTTGAGAGAGAAACTCATCTTCTCCAAAATCTTGTTCTTCAAAGCTATCCGGGCCGGGGAAATTCAAGCTTATCTTCATACCCCTTTCCCTACAGGTAAAATCCCTAACTTTTNATGGCCTAAATATATTCGGGTAGTGATTGTGAACTGTCACGCCCCAAACTCAACGGACATGACCGGTGCTCGACCAGGTATCCCCAGTCAAGCGGACCTGGGTGTCTTTCCTAACCCACGAGCTACCCCTTGTTTTCCTTATTCAATACTCCAAGAACTAGCCATATAATTAATTTAGATCAACTTTTTCAAAACATACATACATAATAGTTAGTGAAATTACCAATTCGTTATCCAACAATTGAAACCTGGATATACATAAGCTTCTAACCCACCTCCACTGTCTACGGAGCCTCTAAAGATACAACGGGATAATACAGTACTTGCCGGTAACAAGGCTACGGCTATACCTTACACAACAGCAAAATAAAACTACGGAAACAAGCGGCCTGAGCCACATAGGGCCCCGAGAGGAATGTGGCTCACCAAAACAACTGACGGTAGACGAAGAGGGAGCTACGATCGGTGGGCTGGAGTACCTGTTGCAGATCCACCTATAATCATAACACGAATGTAGCGCCCCCGGCAAAAGGGACGTCAGTACACTTGAATTGTACTGGTATGTATAACAAACTTTGCACCAAGTAAACTCAAGCCATAGACAAGTAAGTAACAGTAGCAGAAACAACAATCAAATCCATAAAGAAAGAACAATCACGCCAAACAAGTTTTTCAAACTCTCCCATTTTCCCTTCCACATTTCCACATCAATAGATTTCACATTTTTTCTCATATTTTCATTTCAACAGTGATTTCGATCACTTTTCACCCTTATTACCTCGGCCACCCTTATTACCTCGGCCACCCTTATTACTACAACCCGCACCTTATTACTTCATGTTGCGGCGCGCAACCCGATCCCACCGTACATTTTCAATTCACAAACAATCACAACAACAGCAATGAACAATTCACAAAGATCACAACAACACTTCTTAAGGAATAGCAACAATAATTTACAAGTTTTTCCATAATCATCAATACTATTTCCGTCATATTCCACAATTCACAAGTGTTTCACGTTACAACAATACTTGCCCACGATACGATAAGCCATAGATGTTAATATCACAATTATTTTAGCTGCATCACTTACAATTTCCTTATGTCATTTGTTTTTCATCTAATACCACATATCATAATCACAACCATGCAATTCACACGAATTTCACAATTTAACCACGTGAATGTCACATACCAAACATTTGAACACCATCAAGGCGATTTTACAAAGTCAAGGTTAGCCATACATACCTGGAGTCGAATTCCCTTTTTAAACTCCTGTTATCAGTCACCAAGCTATCTAGCCACGTCAATCTAGTTCACAAATTAACACATATTTCTTAGAATCGAAGTTCAGAATCACTACCCGAACACATTTAGGTTATCAACCCTTCTTTACACAATTCTTTACTCTTTCCCAACTACTCTTACTAGATTTTAGGTTTTAGTAAACATGCATGAGTGTTTCAACCGCTATTATCAAGAACTAATGCATGAGACTTTCCCCCTCTCAATAAATCTGAAAGTCAATGAAAATGGGGTAGGGATTTTACCTGTAGAAATGGAGATAAAGACACTTGCTTTAAAATTTCCCGGACCAGATAATTTGAGGAACAAATTTTGAAGAAAATGAACCTTCTCTCAAGAACCCCTCCTCCCTCTCTCTTGTTTTGTTCAAAAAATATGTAAAAATGAGGGGTCGGGGTGTTATATTAGAAAGGGGGTCGGGTTTTAAATTTTAGAAAATAGAAGCCTGAGCAAGATCTGCGGTCGCACTATGCGACCGCATAATTGGATTGCGGTCCGCATATTGGACCGCAGAACTGACCCCAAATCATTGGAAATCTCTGCCTGGGTATGCGGTGGAAATGCGGTCCGCATACTGATTATGCGGTCGCATAATGGACCGCATTTTCAACATCAACTTAGCCCAACTCTCTGATTAACTATGCGGTAGGAATGCGGTCCGCATATTGATTATGCGGTCGCATAATGGACCGCATTTTCAACTTCGATTTTGACACTTCTTCTGCTTCACTCTGCGGCAGGAATGCGGTCCGCATAGCTGATCTGCGACCGCATTCTGGACCGCATAATGACAATTTTCTGGAAAATTGATTCTTTAGATTTTTTTAAAGGCTTAGATCACTACCAAGGGTCCGAACCGCGGCGAGCAAGCTTGCCGCGAAGAATTCTACACATTCCTAACACATATTCGCAGTCGACACCACGAGTTACTAAGTTTTGAGACCAAAAATTATTTATCGGACCTTAAATGAACCTTGAATTCTAAGCTATGTGTATTAATTTGTGCACTATATTGACATTGCTATATTTCGGTGAATTTGAAGTAAGAATTAAAAAGGGATTCGGCTCCAGGTATGTATGGCTAACTTTGAACTTGGTAAAATCACCTTGTTTGGGTATTCGAGTGCTTGGTATGTGATTTCTACGTGAATTGGTGTGAAATTCTTGTGGTTGGTATGGTTGAGTGATTGTGGTTTTGCCTTCACTATATTGATGCAAGTAATTGAAAATAAACCAGGTTTGTGATTGTGAATGTGCTATGTGGTAAGACTTGTGACACATGTGATGGAAGGAAATGGGAATTGATGTATTTCGGAATAACTGTGGTAGCAATACATGTAGCTTAACGTGGAAGATTATCGTTGTGACCTATCTATGCATATGAGTTGTGAAATACATGGAAATGGTATTGATGGCCATGGAAGTTCATGTAAATTTTTGTTGTCACTCCTTGAGAATTATTGTTGTTGTTATTTTTGTGACTTGTTGGTTATGGTGTTGCTTGTGAATTGTGATTGCTCGGTGGGATCGGGTTGCGTGCCGCAACACGAAGTAATAAGGTATGGGTTGTGGTAATAAGGGTGGCCGAGGTAATAAGGTTGGAAAGCGATCGAAATCGCCATTGAAATGAAATTTTGAACCAATTGTGAAACTATTGATAAGGAACTGTGGAAGGGGAAACAGGAGAGATTGTAAATTTGTTTGGTTTGATTGTTCTCTCGTTGTGGATTTGATTGTTAATTCTATTAAAATTACATACTTGTTCATGGAGGAAAGGTTGTATACCTATTTGGCTTAATTTTTCTCTTCTTGTGGATTTGATTGTCGTTCTATTATTACTGCTTACTTGTTTATGGTTCGAGTTTACTTGGGGAAAAGTTTGTTCATACATACCAGTACAATTTAAATGTACTGACGTCCCTTTTGCCGGGGACGCTATATTCGTGTTATGATTGTAGGTGGTTCCGTAGCAGGTACTCCAGCCCATCTCCCTCCGCCTTCCATCAGCTTTTTGGTGAGCCCCATTCCCCCGGGGCCCTGCATGGCTTAGGCCGCTTGTTTCCGTAGTTTTATTTTGCTATTGTGTAAGGTATAGCCGGAGCCTTGTTATCGGCAATTACTGTATTATCTTGTTGTACTTTTAGAGGCTCTGTAGATAGTGGATGTGGGTAAAAGCTTATGTATATCCCCGTTTCTTTTGTTGGGCAACGAATTAACAACTTCACTAACTACTATGTATGTATATTTTGCAAAAGGTGTTTTAAGTTAATTATATGGCTAGTTATTGCAAATAATGAGTAAGGAAAACATGGGGTAACGCGTGGGGTAGGAAAGGCACCCAGGTCCACTTGGCTGGGGCTTCTCGGTCGGGCGCCGGTCATGTCCCTCGAATTTGGGGCGTGACATCTTCAATGCTATATCATCTCAATGTCTCGACTAGTTATCCAACTATATGATATGATTTAATTAACTTCACTATTATGTACTCTACAAGCGCCCTGAGAGTGGGCAAATTTCTCTTTTCCTATAGGCTTCTAATGTCTTCAACTTGGTTTATGCTCGTTGGTTCCAAATGGTGCTCATTAGTTTTGCTACCCTACTATCTACTTCATCTGATAACTCTCATTGTAGAATTCATTTATGTTTCATGGCATCAAAGAGGAAGTCTTGTCGCATTAAGGATGAGGACATGTTCCTTTTGTTAGGATAAAAAGATATTGCTTGCACTTCTTATGAGAGTTTTTCCTAAACAATCATCTACCTTCTCCTCTTGTCCATGTGACCAGATAGCCCAGGTTACTTCTCTGAGATAAATGCATTAAAACATCTCATTCTTTCGAACTTATCCATGTGGGCACTTTGAGGTCTTGTTTTATACCAAATCGTAATGGTTTTAAGTACCTTCTCGTCATTGTTATTGATTTTCTAGGACTACGAGGGATTGTCTCATGGGATTCAAAAGTAATGATTTTCCTTAAAGTTCGAGATTCAATTGCTATGATTTCAAACCAAAGTGTATACCTTTTTCCAAAGTCTTCAATGGGTCGGATTGGTTGGGTTACGTGGCTTTCTTCTCACTCGACTTTTAGAATAATTGACTATATCAGTTCCATGTGAGGATAGTTTTGCTACCCTTGACATTACACCTCCTTGAGAGGATAGGAGTGTCATTTGTCTTTCTCCCTGGAGCATCATGTTAACCATTAGAATGCCTCTAACTAGTACATGATTTCATCCCAACAATTAGATGTACGAGCTATGTGGTCTTACATGAGAAAAGGATGAGATTAGATGCCCTCAGATTTTTGCACATATCATGAGCATATTGATTTGAAAGACAAGTTTGGTCGTATATTTAGTTCCCTCGTATATGATCAATTCTCAGAAAGGGATTAAGCTGTCTGAAATATGATAATCTCATAAGCGTTCAACTTCCTTTCATCCTCACGGGCTTATGGCATAGATTTCGTGTGTCAAGTAATGTTAAGAGTGTAATTCAACTGCATGTATTTTGAAACCCATATCACATTCAAGGTGCCAGAGTATTCTTATTCTTCATAAATGGATTTTCCTTACACTCTAGAAAACGAGTGGTTCACGTACTCGAGTATTCCTCCTTAGTGGTTCCTATTGCCAATGTACGAGTTACCCCAATGACTTATTTGTCTAATAATTGATGTCCTCGTAATAATTAACCACATCAGTATTGTTAGTAGTAACCTTCTGTGTCTCTTAGCATATAACCTCATGAAATGCTCTGCTCAGCATATTAATGGATTCCTGAATAACTCCAGCCTGATCTTGAACTCTGTTGTTCCTCACTGTATTAGGTCCATTGGTTATTGTAAGTTCAGAGGAGTCAAAGATGAAGCTTCACAGTGTGATCATATATATATTGGATAGATAATTTTATGGTCAATTATGATAGTACATCTTAGGGTAATTGTTGAAGTTCATCAAGGGTGTAGGGTGAGTGTTCGCCTAGAGACTTAGAGTTTAGAGGGTGAGCAGGCTATTCTCAATGTTTTCCCCTGAATATGTATGTGAGTTGATAATAAAGGTAGCATAAGTTTATCCCACAGTAGGCCACACTAGGAGTATGAAGTATCCCTATGGTTGTTCGCCATATATTTTGTGGATCCACATGTCTATGTCCAAGAAAGTGGTTGGAGATCAATTGTGTATCATTCCGGTGGAAATTAATGAAGGTGAAGTTAGTGGATAGTTAGCTTATGCAAAATATCTAGTTGTTATCCTTGTTAAGCAAGTTTAGGGGTCGAAATTGCTACCGTGAATGTGTTTTGGAGAAGTCTGTAGATATAAGAGGCCATTGAAGGTCGAGAGTGTTGTGGAAATAAAATATCTTCTCTTGATTGCTTAGCAGTTGGTTTTTATGTGTGCAGTCCATGCCCAGGTATCATCGTGATAAAGTAGTGTTTGTAATGCTGAGGTTCTTGTCATCGACATATTAATATTGTGGTGCTTTATCGAGTTGGGGACACCACATGGGAAGTGAAAGATGAAATGAAAGATAAATATCCCCATCTGTTCGAACAAGTCTAGTGGTGATCGTGCGAACTCTTATCTCTAAGTAAACTAGTGTTGTGTTCCATTTGGTGCAAATACACCCCATATCTCCCCTAAATGCTTTACTATTGCAATCCCTCTAGTGATGTAAGAATATTATGTGTTGTGATTGTCTAAGTCATGCAAAACACTTTTTGGTAAATGAAAGTTTATAGGGACTTATGTGATAAGTAAACAACTAATACTAGTGTAGATTGGTAATGATTAATTGAAACGCATGTAGTATTATGAAACGGTTAACTTATATGGGACTCATTGAAGTGACTAATTTATATGGAGAATGTAGCAAGTGATTGAGTACGTGCAATTTTTGGGGGTAATGAATTTTATACCATTTGTAGACATGATAGGAATTGTGTAATGGTGCTTGGAAACATGTTTCGGGGGCTCTCTGACAGGTGGAAATGTCTAAATTACAAAGGAAACTCTGGCGAAATTTTTGGAAATCTAGAAAGTTAGCTAAATTTGGGGACTGTCAACCTTTTTCGGGTTGTGAAGAGGAGAAGATTGCACTAAGACTGTTAATAAGTGAACCTTGATCCTCATTCGAGGACGAATGATCTTAAGTGGGGGAGGATGTAAGGCCCCGTGAAATCCCTACTCGAAAACCCGGATCCCGTGGTGACAAGTTAGGATCATATGTTAGCAATTCAGACCTTTTTGGATCGAATAATGCATTAAAAAGTCAAGAATAAGTTTCCAGAAAAATGCAAGAAATGCGGCCGCAAATCAGGTATGCAGACCGCATATCTACCGCGGAGTTAGTCAGAATGTTGGTTAAAATTGAAGTCAGCTATGCGGTCAAAAATGCGGTCGCATAATCGAAATGCGGACCGCATAGTCGTCGCATATTTTCCTTTGAATTTTTGTGAGGGTCAGTTCTACGGTGCACTTTGTGACCGCAGAATGTGAATGCGGACCACATTCCTGCCGCAGACTCAGTCAGAGTGTCCAGTTTCTGGGGAGCATTTTGTGGTCCATTATGCGGACCGCATGTTTACTCTGCGATCGCATTGACTCGGGGCTCCAATTTTCTAATTTTTAACCCGACCTCCCTATCGTTATATATGGTGTTATAGCTCATTTTAAGCATCTTTCTGAACATTTCTAAAGGGAGAGAGAGGGGTTTTAGAGAGGGAAAGTCTCCCCATCAAATTACTCCATGAGATATGGCTAAATCCTTGAAGGAAATCAAGTGAAGACCCCTAGACCTTCATCTCAAGAGATAGAAGTGCTAAGAGTTCCAGAAATTTGTAAAAGAGTAAGGAAAGATTTATTGAGGTATGTATGGCTAAAACCCCCTTTTTATTAGAAATTGAGCTCCGTTGTCATTTACGA
>MU690032.1:56403-68743 GCA_026770625.1 Nicotiana glauca
ATTATACATACCAGTACAATTCAAGTGTACTGAAATCCCTTTTGCCGAGGGCACTACATTCGTGTTATGATTGTAGGTGGATCTGCAGCAGGTAATCCAGCCCACCGATCGTAGCTCCCTCTTCGTCTTCCGGCAGTTGTTTTGGTGAGCCCATTCCTCTCGGGGCCCTATGTGGCTCAGGCTGCTTGTTTTCGTAGTTTTATTTTGCTGTTGTGTAAGGTATAGCCGGAGCCTTGTTACCGGCAAGTAATATATTATCCCGTTGTATCTTTAGAGGCTCCGTAGACAGTGGATGTGGGTTAGAAGCTTATGTATATCCATGTTTCTTTTGTTGGGCAACGAATTAATAACTTCACTAACTGTCACGTATGTATGTATATTTCGCAAAAGGTGTTTTAAATTAATTATATGACTAGTTCTTGAGATTATTGAGTAAGGAAAACATGGGGTAACACGTGGGGTAGGAAAGGCACCCAGGTCCGCCTGGTTGGGGCTTCCCGGTCGGGCGCCGTTCATGTCCCTCGAGTTTGGGGCGTGGCAAGCAGGCAGTTTTGGTCGCAGCCAGTGACGCATCTTCCTTTCAGCTGAGTTGGTGAGCCCCACTTCATTTCGGGGCCCTGTACGATTGTTTATCATGTACTTTATATTTAGAGGTATAGCCGGAACCTTGTTGCCAGCATTTCCACATTATTCTTCAGTTATATTTAGAGGCTCCATAGACAGGTTGTGGGTAGTGTCAGGTATTGGAAATTAAAATAGAAATATTGATGTTTGGCAATGATGTATTAAACTTGTAATACCTTTGAGGTGGCGGATGAAGTTGCTAATGAAAATGAAATGGAAATCGATAATTTTATGTCTATAGAATTTGATTAGTGGAGCCCATCTCCTATTTATTCATGAGTTAGTTTGGATAGAATGAGACCTAACAGGCTTGCTCGGTCGGGTTTACTCAGTTGAGCACCGGTCGCGCTCCTCGGATTTTGGGGCGTGACAGGTACGACCTCTAATATGGGCTGGCAACAGTGACTCTTATGTGTTGTATTGGTACGACCTCTATATAGGCTGGCGATAGTGGGTCTTACGCGTTGGGTCGGTACAACCTCTAATATGGGCTGGCAATAGTGGCTCTTACATGTTGGGTCAATACAACCTTTAGTTTTAAGCTGGCGATAGTGGCTCTTACGCATTGGGTCGGTACGACCTCTAATATGGGCTGGCGACAGTGGCTCTTACGAGTTGGGTCAGTACTGTCACACCCCTTTTTTTTACCTCACTAACCCTCTTAATAATAATAAAAGGATTTTTGAAGCTCAAAAGTGTTTTCAAGTAGAAAGTGAAAAAATTGTGTTCAAAAGGAAATAACTAAGAGTCGCAACCAAACACTGGTTTCAGTGTGTCAGGTCACCATTTTATAAAAATAATTTTTCCTTTTTAAACACATTAGACTACAAAACTATGTCTGCACCAGAGATTCGGGTAAGGGGGTTCATTTGACTCGGGGAGAAGGTGTTAGGCACTTCCCAAGTCTCGTGAAAGTCACGGTTGCATACTCGATCTAGTTGTCTTTTAAATATTCAATTTAAGGTAAAAACACACAAAAAGGAAAGTAAACACAAAGAGGCTCGAGGTCGTCCCCACCTAATAAAAGAAAATAGAAAACAAGAATAAAACACTACAAGTTCTACTTTTGACCTCCCATTACAAAGTTCTATGGGGCATTCCCCGGAATAAAATATATACAAATCCCTCGGAGCATTTCCTAGATAAATTTAACTAAGTGAACGACCTCTCGCCTCAAAACTAACAAAATCCTAAGGCTTGCCTACCCGTGCATTGACGGCCTAGTATGCTCCTAGCGGTATCAAAGAAATAAAGATAAAGTAGCAAATGTTCAGAATCTAGTTTCAGTTAAGGTCCAATGTCTTCTCGTTCTCAACCCACACCCCTCGGCCAAACCCATCAAACAAATAGTTTTAAAGTAAAGCAATGTCTACAATGGGTAAACTACTTAAAATACGAAACTAACGAGCAAACAATTAAAGAGAAAGTAAACAAAGTGATGCAAAGAAATGGAATAACATAAAAGTGGATTAAAAGCATGCTGAGAGCCATCTAACTCTAGCTAAATTACCTCCCATTTTCGTTTATCTATTGCGAGGAAAAAAAATACTAACAAACAATCACTTTTGATTTGTCAAACTAGGAGCCTTACTCCATAAAAATGAAATAGAAAACTCACGTCAAACAGATTATTAAAAAAACCGAGTAGACTCTAGTTCAATTTAAATCAATTCCTTGAAGCAAGTTAAAAGATAACAGAAAGATTCTTAAACTGATCGAACACATCGACTGTTTTCTTTTTTCAATAGCAAGGATGGGCAGGATTTCAAACAAATAGAATTTCAGAATTTCATGTTATCCTGACTACACACCAAAGGTACTTCCTCAAGAAGACATCAATCCAAGCATGATACCTTAGACAAAGCCCTGACTCCAACATATTTTAGGCAAACTAAAATGTTAAGCTCATATTTGAACTCTAAGTAAACTAACAAGAACTCCCTGTAAGTTATCAAACAAATGCCCTGAGTGATCCTATTTAAAATCAGCATATACGAACAGAGGCTATTGATAATCATCCATGAACGTACCAATTATTGAGTATCAATAGCAATAACGAAACTATGAACAACTGTTCAACGCGACGACAACCAAACGAGACAGAATCAAGATTAAAGCTACAAAACAGTCGATGAGCTCACGAGTGAAGTCACTAGCGACCTTTAAACATCACAAACAGATTACTCAAACTACAAATAACTGGATATACTATTTCAGTCTCTTGACATCATATGATAAATCCTTTAACAATGGAAGGAAATAAACAATTTTGGAATTAGGATGTATTTAAAGCATAATGATGGACAGAACACAACCATATCGAAGTGAATCCATCCAGAATTAATAACATTCAGAACCTGCAAATATCCGCATCTAGTAATATTCATTCAATCATTTTTATCCTAAGCTCTCATCATGCTTTAACCAACACAATCGACTAACAAGAGTGAGAAAAGCAGAGGATACCTGAAATGAAATTCTCCAATATATTTCTGTTCAGTTGAAGGAAGAATACAAGAAGAAGATTGAATGATGAATTCAACTAGAAATGAACAGATCAATGGCAAACGATTCTGGAACCGTGAGCTCGAACTCGAACTCGAATGACACTTCGACTTAGCTTCAAACTTCAGAAATCTCCATCTTTGAAAATCGCCATTAAAATCGGAACAGAAGAAGCAGAAATGTTTTTTTGAAATCTGAAAGAAAAAGGAAACTGGAAATTCCCAAAATCCAAAAGAAAGAACCCTAGTTTTTTAATAATCTTTCTCCGGTTTTCTGTCTCTATTTCTCCAAAACCCTAGAACTTTATTTTTTCTTAAACTTCTCCAAATTTTTTCTTTTTGAACCCCCATATTCTGTCCAAAAACCTCCAAATATATGCATCGATCTCGAATCTTCTTCTCCTCTTCTCCAAGAAACCCTCAAAACTGTGTGGACCCCCCAAAAATAAAAATCCAAAAATTTCTTTTGTAAACAAAAAATCAAAAAATGGAGGTCTTAGATTAAGACCTTGATCCAATGGCTCCCATTTTCCAATATTTTATACAAAGGCTTCGGATTTTCTTCCAAAAAATAAAAAGAAAGGAAAAATGTGTGATAATGATGAGACTTAGTACTGAATGTGTGACGTGGAAGAAGGGGGACTGCTTTAGGTCTTGGGCTGTGGTTAGGGCGGCAGAGGGTTGAGAGAAGGGTGTGGTGTGACTGCTTTAGGTCTTGAAGATTAGGGCTAGGGTTTGGTTAATATCTGGTTATTATATGGGGTGGGAGAAGAATATTGGTCGTTGGATTTGATTTGATCAAGGGCTGGGATCAATCTAAGAGGGATAATGGGTTATGGGCTGTTGGGTTGTTTGGGCCGGGTTTGGTGGGGATGTGGGCTGCCCGATTTTGGGCTTCTTCTTGCCCATAATTGGGCCTCTTCTAGTCTCAATTAGGCAAGGAAAATAAAACAAGACCTTCTTAATTTTTTTTGGAATTAATCAACACTAATTAAATATTCAAAAATATAAAATATCAAATGACCTCAATTTATATTAAGGTGGAAATATTTTGGCATTTTCAACATTATAATAAAAGTAAATAAAATAGGTTAAAATCATGGTAAGAATTAAAATAATGTCCTTATAAAAATACTAATAACCTAAACTAGATAGAAATAAGATAAAACATGAAACTATTTTTTGTATTTTTTAATTTTTGTGCCTAAAATAGAATTAAAATTAATAATAAAGTAAGATCCTATAGAAATAAACTCAAATAAAAATACTAGTACTACTAAAGGCAATTCTAATGTATGGGTCAAAAATTACATGTCTATAGGTACGACCTCTATAGGCTTTATTTTCCTTTGTTAAAGACTTTTTGAAGTTTTTTTTTAGTTTGCCCGACTCTTCTACGGTTCGATAAGAACCTCGATTGTGAGCCACTATGCAGCAACAGATTAGCACCTCAGGAGGTTTTGCTCGATGGCTGAATGGTTTCGAAGCATGTTGTTTAGAGCTGATATTATCGAAGTTGTTTCGCTTAAGTCGAGGGTAGCCTGATTAATCGGTTCTTTTTGAAGTTTTTTCAAAGTAATTGAAGGCCTGAGATTTTATCGCGATGGTCGGGCATCCTCGAGTCGCATTAGTTGCGCCGGTACAGCCTTGTGACCGTAGTCATTGTGTTTGGCTAGAGCCTTTTAGTCCCTGAGTGAAGTAGTTTCATCGTTTATATTTAGGGTATGCCTTTTTAGGGGTCTTACAAGTTCGAATATATAGCCTTAACTTTAAGATTGGGATTATGCCTTTTGTAAGGTCTTATAAATTTTAACATGCCTTGCTTGAGGTCTTACAGATTTGGTTACTTGTACAAGTATGATTCATGCCTTTCTTGAGGTCTTACAGGTTTGGTATTGCCATATGAAGGTCTTATGAGCTCGGGGTTTCCTGCATGGGGTCTTATAGCCTCGACTTTTCGACAAATTGATGGGGTGACAATCGGCGACAGTCCCCGAGACATCGAAGGTCTTTCGGCTCTGGATCCATTTTTTATAAACTTGGTGCTGCCTCATTGAGGGCTTATGAGTTCAAAGTTTCTGACCTGAAGGTCGAGTTTTTTACGTCAGTCCCCGAGTGTTCGGGAAACTTTTGGCTTTGGAGCCATTTCTTGCAAAAGTAGCAGACTTCTTTGAAGTGCAAAGCGTTATGACGGAGGAAAAAATATTCATTGATTACCTGGCACAAGTATACATGTTTTCGTCACCAAGGTCTCAGTTATTCTATGCAGACACGATTCGTTCAACCATTTGGCCTGATACATCATTTTTCTATCAAGACCCTTTTTGGCATGTATTGACTTCTCCGAGGAGGCAACCTATTGAGGGGATGCCCCACAGTATTCAAGGTTGATTGAAGAGAAGCTTTGGATACTTGTTGAGTTCTCCTTAGGTAGCATATATATGTTGCCACGTTAAAAACCTTATCGGTAAAACCCTTCTCGGGATAAAATCCGATCGAAGGAAAAGAGTGGAACGCATGCTTTAAAACCTGAGGTCTTTAAGCTGAAGAGTGCTTCGATTGTTTCGGTCGGACACCTGCATATAGGTTATGTAAGATGTATAAAATAAAAAAGGAGACAATTATACCTTAGCGATGATAGCGCTTTGAGCCTCGATATTCTTCAACCGTTCGTTCCGGTGACGCGACACGATCCTTTGCTTGTTTTATTTGTGGCTGAGAATGTGTCTCGTGATTGCTACTTCGATGTTCGCTTATCCTTTGGCTCCTTCGATGTTGAAGGCGTCGATGCCAGTGCCACATCGTGCACCGCGAACATCTCTCTCGCTGCATGTTGTTCCCCATGCACGGTTTTTATTTTGTCCTTCATTGGAAACTTCATCATTTGATAAAGAGTGGATGGTACTTCTCTCATGCAGTGTATCCATGGCCTTCCAAGCAAGGCGTTATACCTCATGTCTCTTTCGATGACATGAAACTTACCATTTTAGGTTGTGCCAGCCACGTTGACCAGGAGGGTGATTTCCCCTTTTGTTGTTTCCCTTTCCATGTTGAATTTGTTAAGGACTCGAGAGGAGGGCACGATCTGGTCAAGCAGTCCGAGATGCTCCACCACCCTCGACCTGATTATATAGGCTGAGCTACCTGGATCTACAAGAGCACGCCTAATTTAAAAGAATTTACAAGAAAAGAAATTAGCAAGGGATCGTTATGATGCTGAGACAGAGCCTCGATGTCCTCGTCGCTGAATGTAAGAGCATCTTCGGGTATGTAACCCCGAGTTCACTTCTCCCTGGTGATGGATATTTTTGTTCTTTTAACAATGGGTTCCTGCAGGATGTCGATTCCTCCAACGATCATGTGAATGACGTGTTGCGGCCCATCTATTTCGTTTTCTTGTTTGCCTCTCTTTCTCAGAACTAGTTTTTGGCTCGGTCGCTAAGGAACTCTCGAAGGTGCCCTTTGCTGAGTAGTCGGGCTACTTCTTCTCGGAGCTGTCTACATTCTTTGGTCCTATGACTGTGTGTTACATGGAGTCCCCACACTAAATTGGGGTTCCTCTGCGATAGATCTAATAGCACGGGTCTTAGCCAAAAAAATTGATAACATAATAATAAGAGAAGCAACATCAACATCAATCGTTCCACAAGAAGGGAAACAACATAAGTACTTCTAGCTTCTAAGAGTGGAGTATCTTTGGAAGCTCGTTCATTACATTATGTATAATCAGAGTCATGCAAAATAAGGAAAGGGATAGCTTCACATACCTTGTATATATTTCCCAACCTCAAGATATGCAATTTTCACAACTCCTTAATCTACAATAAGAGAAATGACACTATTGTTATCGTTTAAGCATCGTAACTATTATATATCGACCGCAACCTATCTTACAATAAAAAGGGCATCACCTCCCATATTTATATGACTTACCACAAGTTAAAACAATCACCAAACAGCCCAAACAACATCAATGATAATTATATTAAGCCTCCCAAAATAGTCCACCAACCAATGACATTACTAACAAGCCTTTCGATGGATATCTCTCAAGTTATAACTTCAATGACTTAGCCACAACTTGGATAATATTAAATACATGTAGTTAAAGAGGTTACTTACCTTTAAATATAAATAACAACTCCAATTTTACCTTAATTGACCACGAAATATCCTTCCAATGCTGCCACAAGAACAAGGAAGCGAAACTAGCAATCAATTAGGATTTTTCGGCACTAGAATCACATTAGAAGACTTGAAATCACCTAGGATTGATATTAAAAACTTAAGGGAGTATTTTACAGAACATAAAACACTTAAAAAAACCTCCCGCATGAGCTGGAACAACAAAAAAATCAGCAACAACAAGAAGAACAAGAAACTTACTAGCGCCACGGATTCCCGGCACTTGATTTTTATTGTTTCCCTTTGTTTGGGTCTTGGATCATGAGAGAGCCTTGGAAGAGTATTATAGGATTCTAGGGTCTTAAGATACTGAAAATAATGAGTTAAAACGGGGTTGAGGCATCTTATATATATCTATATATCTCAACCAACTATGTGGGTCCCATAGAGAGCTGCTTGGTACAGTCTCGCAAAAATGCAAGTATCTCTCTATTCTGATGTCTTATCGACGAATAGTTTAATGTATTGGAAACGAGACTCAAAGATATTAAATTTTTGGGTAGTGTTATAAAATCTTAGTAACATTTGACCTAAAGTTTAAGTAAAATTATGAATGTAAGTTGCGACAACTTTTGTCGACCTTTATGTCATAACTCGTTTAATTTCAAGACTTATGATACGGATACTATATGAGTCAAATACCTTAAAACACGACCTCTTAAGAATATTAAGCACCTCTAATTTTACCCGAAAATACGGGTTACAATATCCTTTATTTGTTAAGCTTCTAGTACTTGTTAACCACTCTTATACACCCTTGTATCATTTAAGACTAATAGTATTAACTTCTTATCATCTCAAATATAATCTCTTCTCGGATTTACATCGACTAACATACAGAGTGATCTAACACACATGAATATGGGTTGTAACATAAATAATTTATACGACCAAAAAATGAGCATGTTGGCTCTGATACCAATGTAATAAAACGAGTAAATGAGATTTATGGTAGTTCTCCAAAGCAAAAGTGGATCAAGAGCAATAAGATGGCTCGAATCCCTGCTCGTCGGGATTCCTCAGTTGGTGGATAGATCCCTATTTTCACAGCCTCTAAAATCCTTTTATTTGATAAAGAGAACTGCTAACCCTAGCCACTCTTTTTTGTGTATTAAGTTCCAAACATCCACAATGGTATTTATGGACTATGCCTAGGGTTAGTGTTAGATTGCCTAATAGGCCATCTTATCAACTAGCACCCTTTATAAATGTACTAGACCCAAAAGGTTATATTTCAACAGTGCTTATGTATATGCTTCGAAGAAGAATATATTATATAAGCTATAAAAAGATAAGCACATAAGATGTATTAAAGTGAGATGATAAGCTTGAGAATAAGCTTAAAAGTATAAGAGCAATATGAGATTATCTCCCCAGCATGGTGGAATTATGCCATTAGATCCCAATAGCTAATTAGTTAGTGAAAGACCGTTGCTGTGACACGAAGCAAATGCAAACCCTAGCTGGTAGGGTTGATTTTACACCAAGTGCAAACTCACAATTGATAGGGGTTTTGTTAGATTGTCGTGAACAGGTGAGTTTATCCCTAGCTAACAATGACGTTGTCATATTGCCTTTATGATGACAATTCGAATGTGATAGTAAGTTAAAAAAAATTAAGATAAAAGTAACATGAAATGTATGAAGATAAAAGTAATATGAAATGTCAGTTTTACGGATATAAATACAAGCTGAGTCTCATATGTAAGTTACAAGTATTTTAAAGGTCCGACCGGTCATTTGAGTATTTGCATTTCATTCGGTAGTTTGAGGCCTTGAGTAGTTTCATATGATATATAATGACTTGCGTGTAATGTTCGGTTTTGGTTTTTGAGTTGTTCAGGATTGATTTTGAAGAATGATTTCTCAATTTGGAAGCCTTAAGTTGGAAGTGTTGACAAGGTTTGAATTTTGTGAAATTGCCCTCGGATAAGAGATTTGATGGTTCCGTTAGGTCCGGATGGTGATTTTGGACTTAGGTGTCTGTCGGAATTTACATTTGGATGTTTCTAGAAGGTTTTGGCTCTAATCGGAGTGTCACACCCCAAAATCCGAGGAGCGCGACCGGCGCTCAACCGAGTAAACCCGACTGAGCAAGCCTGGCAGGTTGCATGCATACTACCCAACCCAACTGATAATTAAATAAGGGATGGACTTCATTAAAAATACTTAGTAAGTATTCTATTATCAATTCCATTTCATTTCCATTAGCCGCTTAAATCATAATTATCAAATATTACAAGTTTTGTAAATCATTGCCAAATATCAATATTTCGACCTTAATTTCCAATACCCAACACAACCCACAACCTGTCTACGGAGCCTCTAAGTATAACTGAAGAATAATACAGAAATGCCGGCAACAAGGCTCCGGCTATACCTTATACAAATACAGGAATAAAACTCTGGGAAGAACAATGACATAAGCCACGCAAGGCCCCGAGGGGAAAGGGGCTCACCAATATAGCTGATGGAAAGTAGAGGAGGTGCTACTGCCGGTGGACTGAAGTGCCTGCTATAGCTCCACCTACAGTCATAACACGAATGTAGCGCCCCCGGCAAAAGGGACGTCAGTACATTTGAATTGTACTGGTATGTATAACAAACCTGAGTAACCTCAAGCCATACACAAGTATTGAACAATAGAAGGAAGCAACAATGGAGTACACACAAGGAAGACAATCACGGCAAACAAGTTAACAAACTCTCCTTTCCCCATCATCATTTCCACATTTTCAATTTCACAATGTTCTCATATTTCATTTCAATAGTGATATCGATCACTTTTTCCACCCTTATTACCTCGGTCACCCTTATCACCACAACCTTCACCTTATTACTTCGTGTTGCGGCGCGCAACCCGATCCCACCATACATTTCACAATTCACAAACAACACAACCACAACAACAATTCACATAGAACAACAATAATAATAATTCACAAGGATAACCACAACAACAATTCACATAAGATTTAGGTGACTATCCACATCATTTCCATCTTTTTTCAACAGCCCGTTATACCATTTAGAGCACAACAATAATTTTCCACAACTATCCATAAAGGGATGTTATCACAGTTATTTCAATTTCACCAATTACGATTCCCTTCTATCATATGTTCCACAGTCCTTGCCGTATAACACATTCACAATCACAACTTAGTTTATTGCCATTTACTTGCACAATCATATCGGATGTCTTAACGAACAACGCATAAGGCACAATATGTACATGAATTCACAAATAGTTCACACAAGTAAACACATCCTGTTCACAAGAGTTTAACTTCACAACTAATTCATGGAGACATCACATACCAAGTATTTGAACACCAAACAAGGCGATTTTACAAAGGTTAAGGTTAGTCATACATACCTGAAGCTGGATTCCTTTCTAATTCCTACTTCCAATTCACCAAAATGATCTAGAAACGTCAATATAGTATACGAATCAATACACATAACTTAGAATTAAAGTTCACAATTGTTAGTCAAACTCATTTAGGTTATCAACTCCTCTTTGCATACTTCTTTACTCCTACCCAATCCCTCCTACTAGATTTTAGGTTTTAAAGAACATGCATGTGTATTTAAACTTCCATTTTCAAGGATAAGTTCATGAGAATTCCCCCTTTTATTTAAAAGTTTAAAATCAATGAAAAAGGGTTGGGGATTCTACCTGCAAGAGTGGAGATGAAGACAAGTAGTTGGAATTTTCCCGGCTTGGATGACTTTGGAAAATCAGTTGAAGAGGATGAGACTCTCTCTCTCAAGAACCCTCTCTACCTTCTCTCTAGTTCTACCCAGAAAATGTGTAAAAATGAAGTGTTGGATCGTTTTATTGAAGAAGAGATCGAGTTGAAAAATTAGAAAATTTAGAGTCGAGTCGGGTTTGCGGTCGCACTCTGCGATCGCAGAGTGGAAATGCGGTCCGCATAATGGACCGCAGAAGTGCTCCAAAAACCTGACTTCTCTGCCTGGGTTTGTGACAGAAATGCGGTCCGCATTTCAGTTCTGCGATCACATAATGCGCCGCAGAATTGACCTCCACAAATCCCTGAGGAACTTATGCGATGATTATGCGGTTCGCGTATTGATTATGCGATCGCATAGTGGTCCGCATTTCCAACTTCAATTTTGACAATTCTTCTGCTTCACTCTGCGGCAGGAATGCGGTTCGCATAGCTGATCTGCGACCGCATTCTGGACCGCATAAATGACAATTTTATGGAAACTTGATTCTTTTGATTTTTAGAGCTTAGATGTCACACCCTAAACTCGAGGGACATGACCGGCGCTCGACCGGGTATCCCCAGTCAAGCGGACCTGGGTGCCTTTCCTAACCCATGAGCCACCCCTTGTTTTCCTTATTCGGTATTCCAAGAACTAGCCATATAATTAATTTTTAGATCGCCCTTTTTCAAAACATACATACATAATAATTAATGAAATTACCAATTCGTTGTCCAACAAAAGAAACATGAATATACATAGTTTCTAACCCACATCCAGTGTCTACGGAGCCTCTAAAGATACAACGGGATAATACAGTACTTGCCGGTAACAAGGCTCCGACTATACCTTACACAACAGCAAAATAAAACTATAGAGACAAGCGGCCTGAGCCACGTAGGGCCCCGAGAGGAATGGGGCTCACCAAAATAGTTGACGGAAGGCGAAGAGGGAGCTACGATTGGTGGGCTAGAATACCTGCTGCAGATCCACCTACAATCATGACACGAATGTAGCACCCCCGGCAAAAGGGACGTCAGTGAACTTGAATTGTACTGGTATGTATAACAAACTTTGCGCCAAGTAAACTCAAGCCATAGACAAATAAGTAACAGTAACAGAAACAACAATCAATTCCATAAAGAAAGAACATTCAAGCCAAACAAGTTTTACAAACTCTCCTGTTTCCTCTTCCACATTTCCACATCAATAGATTTCACATTTTTGCTCATATTTTCATTTCAACAGTGATTTCGATCGCTTTCCACCCTTATTACCTCGGCCACCCTTAT
>MU690032.1:70911-99751 GCA_026770625.1 Nicotiana glauca
GGTCGCACTATGCGACCGCATAATTAAAATGCGGTCCGCATATTGGACCGCAGAACTGACCCCAAATCACTGGACATCTCTGCCTGGGTATGCGGTAGAAATGCGGTCCGCATACTGATTATGCGGTCGCATAATGGACCGCATTTTCAATCTCAACTTAGACCAACTCTATGATTCACTATGCGGTAGGAATGCGGTCCGCATATCTATTATGCGGTCGCATAATGGACCGTATTTTCAACATCAACTGAGACCAACTCTCTGATTCACTATGCGGCAGGAATGCGGTCTGCATAGCTGATCTGCGACCGCATTCTGGGCCGCATAAATGACAATTTTCTGGAAAATTGATTCTTTTGATTTTTAAAGGCTTAGATCACTGCCAAGGGTCCGAAACACATTCCTAACATATATTCGCAGTCGACACCACGGGTTACTGATTTTTGAGACCAAAAATTATTTACGGGACCTTACATTAGATTACTACCAAGGGTCTGAACCGCGGTTCCTAACACATATTCGGACCTTGGCACTATGAGCTACTAGGTTTTAAGCACAAAATTTTACGGGGCCTTACACGGAGAAAGTTGGCAAATTTTATATTTAGAAAGTTCATAGGCTTAACAGGGAGTTGGATTTGATATTATCGGGTTTGGATTGGTTTTTCGGGAGTTGCAATAGGTTCGTATTATCATTTGAAACTTGTATGCAAAATTTGATGTGATTCCAAGATGTTTAAACGTGTTCGGCGTAAGTTTGGAATTTAAAATTTTGAAATAGTTCATTAAACTTGATTTGAGGTACGATTCATGATTTTGATGTTATTATGTGATATTTTAGGCCTCGACTAGGTCCATGTTATGTTTTGAGACTTATTAATATGTTCGTATGGGGTCCCGGAAGGCCACGGGTGAGTTTCACGTGTTCGGAGAAGTTCTTGAGTGAAAGGGGGCTGCATCAGTCATCAGACGCTTGTCCACAACCTCGTGTCGTGCGAACTTAGACGAGGCCTTAGATGAGCTCGTTAAAAGTCGTGCATCACACCAAATTAGATGAGCTACACCAGTGCTGAAATTTCAGCTTTTTCTAATTAAGCCTTATTTCGTACATAGAATTCATTATACCATTTTGGGAGCTATGGAGCTCAGATTGAGGTGATTTTCGAAGCGATTTCCACCTAAAATGATAGGTTAAGTGATTATCACTCAAATTTATGATTATTATATGAATCTGTCATTAATTTTGGCTCTCTAAAAAAAGGAATTTTAAAGAAGAAAAGAGGCTTTTGTGAAAGATAAGAAAGTGAGTAATTGGGTTTTGAACATCAATCCGGAGTCAAACTTTGATGAAAGTTATATGGTAGGACTCTTATTCGAATGGGTTATCAGAATTTGTGAGTTTTGTTGGATTCCAAGATGCGGGTCCGGAATGACTTTTTGGTTAACTTTGAGTATTTGGTTGAAGATTCGACCTTTATCATTTGGATTTAATTCATATGATATTATTTGATGTTATTGAGTTATTTTTGGCTTGATATGATCCGTTTGGAGGTCGATTCAGCGCAAAAATGCATTTCTAAAGTATTGTTTTGGTTTGTTTGAGTTAAGTGTCGTGCCTAGCTTTGGTTGAGGACATTTTTTCTACCAAATGATATTATTTTCTACATGCCGGGATGATGTATAATTGAGATAACGAGCATATATATGTGCGCCATGGGTATTCATGCTCATGGTAGATTCTAGCCTACTCTATGCATTATTTGATTGTGTGTTCTACTTGATTCCATATATTATCCCATCAATAGACTACATGAGCACATTAAACCATGCTAGAGAGATGTTGAGGCTATTGGTACCTTTGTTTACCGTGAAAATAGTAATAACAATTGAATTTGTTGATGGGACTCTAAAAATACGTGATCTATTTTTATGCTAGTTGTTAAGCAGTTGATGGTAGATATGAGAGACTTAATGACAAAATAGAGTTAAGGAGAAATCTATAATCAAACTGATAGGTTAGCTATTCGGGGCCTCGAGCTTGTCGATTTGAGACCTCGAGGTCTATTCCGGAGCTCGAGCTCAAACTACCGCGGGCAATTGGGGTAGGGCTGATAGTTACGAGATAATTAAGGGGGGATCTTTATGTCCAATGATAAGAAATAAATGAAGAACAAGTATAAAGATAATAAATAAGAGTAACAATACCGAGAGAGCATGTTAGAGAGAGAGAAGAGATAGTTCTTATATATTTCGTACAGAACAATTGGAACAACAGACCTTTACAAAGTGTCAAGACCCCCTTTAAATATGAGGGGAATCCTAACATAGTACAAAAGGCATTCATTACAAAGATAGGGTGATGGGACAACTAGATGGCACCAGGCTCTGCCAGTACTAACTGCATGCCTTGGGAACTCCCCATCCCCAACATCATCGTTAGGTTGGGCGTCAGCGAACCTCGAGGGAGGGAGCTCAACCCTAACCTCATAGTCTCGAGGTCTCGAAATGATTTCCTGAAATGCCTTAATAACGAGAAATTGGACCCTCCAATTTTGCCGTATACAGATAGTCTTTGCGTTTCCTAGAACAAAGTAATAGGAAATGATTTTGATCCTCCGTTCCGAAGGCGTCATCGCCATGACGTCTACCTATAAGAGCATTAAATTCCATGCCTCAAAAAATCATGCAAGGGTCTCCGTCAAATGCGACTATCGAGGAACCCACGAACCCCTATTGGCTCGTCCCTTCCGCTGCCCATGCGGTTCCTATAAATATATCAACTATTGGATAATCCTTATTTCAGTGTCTTCAATTTCGCGAGTACAGACCCATCTTCTTTTGCACTCTTCCATCTTACTTTCTTAGAGAAAATTTTACCATCGCAATAGCTAGAACTTCCAGGACGGTTCCTCGGTGGGATGAAGTTGCCTCTTCATCTCAGTCATTTAAGGAGAAAGCAAAGGTGATACCCACTCTGGGAAATGTACTCCCCCGATCTTTATATGTCGAATGATTATACCACTGATAATCCCCCTTCTATATTGGGATTGATACGAGCACGTGTCCCAATATGTTAGTGTTGTGACCGATGTAGGGATGGTAAAAAGGGACTGCCGATGGAGAAAGATAGTGGAGGTGGAAATTCCCAATTCTGACGGGAACATAATGGACTACAAAACTGGTTTCCTCTACGTATATACTTATCCCTTTACCTTGGGTCCGGCCGATCCTTTTGGGTCCCCTCCCCCAGAGATAGATCCGGTCATCCTCGATTTTTGCAATAAATATTAGGTGACACTCGATCAAATATATCCCACTTTTTGGAGTATAGTCTTGATGCTACGCTACTTCACCGATGAGGTTGGGGACGAGACCTTCACCCTCAATCATTTGATTAGGATGTACAGCCCCTGGTTCTATCGAGGCTTGATTAGGCTTTGTCATCGATCCAAAAAATCATTTTTCTCAAGCCCCGATGAGGAGAAAGATCGGGGATGGATGAGTAGGTTTATCCGGTTTACAACCTCGGACATCATTCTAGCCGGGAGGATGCCTTTCCCGGAGAGGTGGCATACGCAACGTAAGCATTTTTTCCTTCGGACATGTTTTGTGATCTCCTTTCCTTTCTTCCAAAAAAGATGACCTTTTATTAGTTTATGCAGCTGCCGCTTGATATCTTGAAGTGGTCTCGGATCTGCCGGGGTAGATCGAACGGTTGGACAACAAGTTTCCATATCTTTCTCAATCTTGGACCGACCTGGCCAAGACGTGGTGGATGGCCAAGAACCATGGTAAAATTTCTCTTACCACCTACGTCTTAGCCTTAAGCTTTTTTCCTGTACCTTCTTGTGCTGATAAATGCACTCGTAGGCCTTGGTCCTCCTGGCGGAGAGACAGCAATTTTGGAGCCTGCCAAGGGCAATAAAAGGAAAGGCGATGAGGTTGCCGACCCTTCTATAACAAAGAAACCCAAAACACACAGGCCTCGAACCACCGTTAAGATCTTCAATTCAATTTCTGAAGCAAGCCTCGATACCGGAGATAAAAATGATGATGAGATACCGTTTGGAGGAGAGGTCGAGGTTGGATGCGGGAGCCCCACATGTACTTCGATTGGAAACTGCTAAATTGGAGATGGCTGATTCAGGTCGGTCCCGCGTGGTAGGGACCCTCGAGGAGGGTATTAACGTGGTTCCCGATCCCGCGGTCGGACGTGATGCATTTTTTATAGATGGACCATTATCGCTGATCCCGAAGGATCTGGGCTCGGAGCTTTGGGGGGGGCAGGAGTTTCCCGTCGAGGACCTCTACGACTTGTGTGATTTTGTTTCGAGCCTTCAACTCTCATTAGGGGAGATAATGGATGCTCATGATGTAAAAACCTCCAAAGCGGGGATTTCTCTCATAGGGGGAGATTCACTTGGCAATATCTTTGATAATGTTAGCGATAACGTCGGTCTCGACATTCCTGGCGCCGTCAAGGCGACAGAGAGATTCCTGCAGTAGGTGATAGCTATCTTTCGTATATTTCTTTGTCTTGGGTATCACTCTTCGTTTCTCTAGTTCTTCTGCTATGTCGTAGTGTAAGGATATGTATGATCATGCCCTTTCCCGGCCCCGCAAGGAGCTTTCTTACCATGAAAAGGAGCGTAGGAGGCTTACCTAGATGCTATGGGAGTCGGAGGCTCATTCTACCCAAAAGGAGAAAGAATCAGGCGAGCTCTGAGATGCTTTAGAGAGAGCGCTCAGGGAAAAGGATGATCTTGCTGTGCAGGTATTTTTCCTTGCACGAAACCGACCTTTGCTTAAATATTTCGACACATATTGGCTTACCTTTCTTTTGCAGGTTGATCAAAATGACTCGCAGATTGGTCAACTGAATATGGAGATACTCGGGCTGAGGAAACAAAGTGAGGAAGTGACTGCGGAGTTGGCGTCATCCCATGGTCTACTCAAGGATGCTCACAAGGAGATTGCTGAACTGGTTGCGGCCAAGTTTGAGTTTGAAAGAAATGATGTTAATTATCTGAAGGACGCAGCCACAACGTATCAAATAGCTCTTAACTTATCGATAGTATCCAAGAAAAAACTAACTCGAGATATTAAACATTCTAGGGTAAAGGCGAGGAGAGAAACCTTGGAAGAGATCGAGGCCAGAGGCGTCGATCTGTCAATTGATCTTGAGGAGGCCCGTGAGTCAGAAAGAAAGTTGGCGCTATTGATTTCCCCAAATGAGGGCGAAGATAGTGGTGATGAAGGGTAGGCCTCATGTCGCTTTGCTATCTCTTTTTTTTCTTTTGTATACAATCCCGGGGGAATGAATTTTGTAAAGATGTCTCTTGTAAATATGTTTTTGGCAATGCAAAAAAGGGGTTTTTCTTCTTCCAATCTTTTCCTTCTTTTTACCTCGCTGCTCTCATGGAGTTAACCTTTGATTTTTAACATTAGCTCTTCGAGAATCGTACTCAGAGCGTCCGGGACCCCTAATCGGGTCTCATCCCAAAGTTAGATCGAGGAGCCCTCGAGGCCTCACTGCTTCTTAAATTTTGCAGGGTGGCAGTATTCGCTCAATTTGGTAAAGGGACCCCAGGGTGATTCTGCCAGTACATTTCCCTAGGAGAGGGTGACGTTAATGCATCCAGAATTGATTGGCCTTCTGGGTAGACGAGCAGTTTCTGCTTTGCCCCTATATATTCATTCACTTGCCTATCCAGTGGTGATTCTGCTACTTTAAGGTCTTATAAATTTTAACATGCTTTGCTTGAGGTCTTACAAATTTGGTTACTTGGTACAAGTATGATTCATGCCTTTCTTGAGGTCTTACAAGTTTGGTATTGCCTTATGAAGGTCTTATGAGCTCGGGGTTTTCCGTATGGGGTCTTATAGCCTCGACTTTTCGACAAATCGATGGGGTGACAATCGGCGATAGTCCCCGAGACATCGAAGGTCTTTCGGTTCTGGATCCATTTTTTATAAACCTGGTGCTACCTCATTAAGGGCTTACGAGTTCAAAGTTTCTGACCCGAAGGTTGAGTTTTTGACGTAGTCCTCGAGTGTTCGGGAAATTTTCGGCTTTGGAGCCATTTCTTGCAAAAGTAGCAGGCTTCTTTGAAGTGAAAAGCATTTTGATGGAGGAAAAAATATTCATTGATTACTTGGCACAAGTATACATGTTTTCGTTGCCAAGGTCTTGGTTATTCTATGTGGACACGATTCGTTCGACCATTTGGCCCGATACATCATTTTCCTATCAATCCCTTTTTGGCACGTCTTGACTTCTCCGAGGAGGCAACCTCCCAAAGGGGATTCCCCCCAGTATTCAATGTTGATTTAAGAGAAGCTTTGGATACTTGTTGATTTCTCCTTAGGTAGTATATATATGTTGCCTCGTTAAAAACCTTATCGGTAAAACCCTTCTCGGGATAAAATCCGATCAAAGGAAAAGAGTGCAACGCATGCTTTAAAACCTGAAGTTTTCAAGCTTGTGCTAGTTCTTCCATTATTTCAACTCAAAATCTTTGCCCAAATCTATTTCTTTCCCTTCTTATTCTATCGTAGCCATGACTGCTACAATGACGTCCGACCACCAAGGAGAGGGGAATTCTATCTATGCTCCGCATTTGGTCGGTGGTATACCGCTGGTGCTTGGTGACTGGGAATCGAGGTGCCTTGACTCGAGGAGAGGCATCATGATGGGGAGGCCTAACAATGTTCCAGGTCACTGGGAGCACGTGTCAAGGTTCATCTCATCAGCGGGTGAGGAAAACCTTGAAATGATCAGAAAAGATTGCGGATGTGGAGAAGGTGTGGTACTATAAGTACCTTTCTCTGAGGAGAGCATCATGACCTATGTCAAGGGGTTTTTGAGCATGTACACGCATATTTTTGCATCGGGTCCCTTCGACCGGGTCGTGCTTGATATCTGTCGGGGATATCGGGTTATCTTGATGCAGGCTCACCCTTTCCTTTGGAAAATAGTGCAGACGATAAGATATTTCTCCGACAAGGCTGGGATTGAGTTTACCCTCAGCCATCTCATGAGGTTATATCGGCCACTGCACTATCGTGGTTTGATCGCTCTACAACGTCGATCCACCCGGGCTCTTGCCGTTAACAGCGAAGAGGACGAGGATAGTGGATGGATGAATCAGTTCGTTCGACTTCGAACTACCGATATCATTACTTGAGAGTTTCTGCCTTTTCCTGAGAAATGGAACTTCACACGTAAGTATCGCACCTGTATTTTCAACCTTTTGATTGGAGGCAGGCTCCATAATGATATCTTTCTGTTCCATTTTGTAGCAACTCCTTGGTTGCCGAACTAGGTCCCTTATTTGGTTGAGTGGTCTTGTAAGCTGGAAGCTTGCTCGATCTATGATAAGCGTAGGTAGCGAGATCTATCCAAAGGGAGGTGGGAGGCGAAGAATCATGGTAGGCGTATGGTGTCTTGTTTCCCGAAAATGGTGCTTTTCTTTTCAGCATACTAACTTAGCCGCCACAGGTATCGGAGATTTTTCCGAAATGAGGCTGTGTCCTTTGGGAGAGAAGGAGAGATTGCCGACCTCAAGCTCGAGGATCGATGCTAAACGAAAATGGCCTCGGGGTGTGAGGAGGCTTGCAGTGGGGTGAATCCTTCTCAGCGGTTTAAAAGAAGCGATACAACCGATCGTCCGGCTTCGAAGGCCTCCACTGTTAAAGAATATTCCCCATTTTTACCGAGGGTATTTCGAAGGGCGAGGAGCATGTGGTTCCCCCTTCTTTTCCTACCAAAGGTGCTTTGGGGGACAATAAGCCATCTGACATTAGCTCGGCCTTTGGTGAAGCTCAGCGACTCAGCTTTATGGTAATCTTTGATAATCGTCGTAAGATTATTTTGGTCCCACGCTCTTCCTTTTTCCTTAAATTTTCTATCGCAGGACTTTGACAGGCTAAAGTTCGAGCTGCTCCGCTATAAGGCCAAGCTATGCGAAGCTTCGGATAGGGAGAAATCCCTTAAGCTTCTTTGTGTGAAAAAGGAAAGAGAGCTAGTTTCCTTGCGATGCGAAGCAGATCGGAGCCGGAGCCGCGAGAGTTTCCTCAAAAGATAGGTATCCCGATTTCATCCTGGCTTGCACTCCCCTTTTCATCTTTGTAGATTAATGTTTCGATATTTTAGTTGGAGAACAAGGCGGAGGAGTTGGAATATCTTTGGGGCAAAGTTGGCCGGGCCAAACGTGAGTTTAACAAGATGCAGGCGTATGTAGATACCCAAGTTGTGGCCAAAGAGAGTGCTCTAGCCATGGTTTCCGCTCTTGAGGTACAAATCCAGAACGTTCTTGCAAATGAGTCTGCAAGAGCAAATATGATTGCAAGGCTCTAGTCTGAGCTCTCGAAGGCGAAGGCCGAAGTGGTAAATGTCCAGGCCGAGGTTATGATGAGCAGCACCAGGGCAGATAAGAAAGCAGCAGCCTATTTGAAGAGCGCTGCTGTTGCTAAAGCTGAACTGGGGAGAGCCCTCGATCGTGTGAGCAGTAGCAAGGAGTATGCAAAATGCAAATATCGGAGGGAAACTCTCGAGGAAATTCATGCCAGGGGCTTTGATCTCTCGAAAGAGATCGAGCAAGCCAAGGTGGAGGAGTATGATGCCAAGTTCCTTCTGTCCGATGCTAAAGATGGCGAGGATGGGGCCGCCGGGCCATAGTCCCCGAGGGGGGACATTTATTTCCTTCTTTGTTCTTGTGTATATATATTTCACAGTATGTTGTAAATGGAGCTTGTATTTTATCACCTGTATATATACGAGGGAAATTTGTCAAGATTTTAACCAGGTCAATTCGACCTTTGAGTTAGTAAGAATCTTTAGATTCGTGATACAGCCCTGAGGCTCGTTAGGCTGGCAACTACGGCTCTTATGCTTTGCCCTTAGGCATATGCATTTTAACTATTTTGAGTTCAGTCTCTGAGTCGGATTTTGACTCGAGCTCAATCGACCCTCAAGTTTTGTATTTGTGTGGGTTGGCGACAATGGCTCTTATGCCTTGGGTCAAAGTGACCTTTTATATGTGTGGCCCTGAGTCTCATTAGGCTAGTGATAATGGCTCTTACGCTTTGCCCTTAGGCATATACATTTTAAATATTATGGGTTTAGTCTCCGAGTCGGGTTTTGACTCGACTCAATCGACCCTCAAGTTTTGTATTTGTATGGGCTGGCGACAATGGCTCTTACGCCTTGGGTCGAAGTGAACTTTTATTGGCTTTGTTTTCCTCTCGTTAAGAACTTTTTGAAGTAATTTTCATCTGACCCGTCATCAGTTTGGGAAGAACCTCGATTTCAAGTCATTTCGTGGTGATGATTGAGCATCTCATGATGTTTGGCTCGGAGGCCGAGTATCTCGAAGCCAGTGATGTGGAGCTGACATCCATTTTTCCTATGTCGAGGGTAGCCTGTTTAACTAGTTCTTTTCGAAGTAGATTCAAAGTAATGGCCTATGATTTTGTAGCGACGGTCGGGCGTCTGTTGATACCCAATTTTTCCCTATATATTTTAAATATGCAAAATTCCTTCAAAATAGCATATATATACACCTATATAAGCATGTTCAAGGTTTTTATTATTTTTTCCATAATTTTAAGGGTTTAAATTGATTTATTTTCTCCCTTTTTATCCATAAAATTCCTCATAATTATTTTCAAAATTATTGTTTTGATAATTCATCTATTGGATTTCTATATTTATGTCAAAATATGGCTAATGTAATTTTTAGATATTTTTATAATTACATTTAGTTTTTTTTAAGTTAAATTGCACATAATTGCAATATTAGCCCTTTTAAAATTTAATTATGTTTTATATGCAAAAAATTGGATCCTGTATTTTTAAATTGCTAATTATGTAGTCTAAATCATTTTAGCATTTTTAAATTATTTTCAGAAATTATCTATTATTTTTTATAAATTAAATAGAGAAAAACTAGCTATTTAAATTATAGCCAAATTGGCTTTCAATTATAGCCAAATCAAGACCCCAATCCCCAGCCCAATTTTACAATTAAAACCCTACCCACACCCTATTAACCCATACCCAAACCCGGAACCCCACCTACCCTTTCTAATCTTGACCGTTGATCTCCCAAATCAACAGTCACGTTATTTCTTGCCTTTTTTAATCCAACGACCCCCAAAAACCCTACCCCATTCTCTCATTTGCACCGCCTTTGAATCCCTTCCTCTCCAAATTCTCTCTGAGACCTAACCCTAACCCTAATCGCCATCACCGACGAGAACCTCCTTCCTATGGTGTTGTCATGCCTTCTCCGACCACCTCTTGTCTTCTATACTCCATGGCTCTTCGACTTCATGAGTCCTTGAGAATATCTCAAGGAAAGTCAACCTATTCCGGTTTGAAACTCATTTACTGGCCTGTTTCCGACCATTTTTGTTTGTAAGAAAGGATCTCCTCTTATTTTTTCGTTTGAATCCATGAGTTTTTAACCGATTCCTTTTATCTCTACTATTTTTTGAAACCATAGTTCACTACTGCTCGATTCTTCTTAGATCTTTATAGATCTGAGGTGATTCGAGTATTATTAATTGTTTTCCTCTAAAAATCTCCTGTTTTAACTAACTATTTTTAGTAGTTCTTTTCTAAAACTAGGGTTTCTCAGAGTTCTTTTACTCATGATCTAACTGATTTTGTTATGATTAAACCTTTTTCCTTTTTTGTTTTGACCGATTTTATGCTTTTACTGCTTTTAACTTGACTCTGTTAAAAGCCCTACTTTTTAAAAGATTTTCTTTACTTTGTTTCTATATATGTTAATATGATTTTTCTTACTTTGCTTTTCTGAGTGTTAGCATACTTTCTTTACTTTGTGTCTATGTGTTAGCCTGCTTACTTGAGTCCTGTTATTACCCTGCTTCGAATATGTTTTCATGAATCCCTAGCTTACTTATGTCGCTTTTGTGTGACTACGCTCACTTTGTTTGTTTATCTTTTGCTTCTTTTTGTGACTATGCTTCAAATATGGTTTTCTTGCTACATCAATGGACCTCCTCTATTTATTTTTTGAAAGTATAGAGTCATGACTCCCTTTTGATCAAGACTGGTTTCCTTAATCGATGGTGATTGAAAATTTTCTTTCAAAAACCTTAAAAGCTTTGCCCCGTCTATTAAGCTGACTGATTTCCTTACCCTATTTTCCTATGATACTTATTTTTTCTACTAAGTTGTGTCCTTAATTAGGGATTTATGAATTTGGTCCTACTCTATGATACTGAATCTTGACCCCTATCTTTCCACTTAATTTGATTAGTTGCTTACCGTAATTAATTTTCCTTGCCTTGTCTGCATTGCTACTGATTGTCTCCTTAGTTTGAAAACTTTCTGAACCTAGCCTTAATTACCTATTCTATGCTGGTACTATTTTGAAATCTTTCCTTATTTGTTTACTCCAGCCGTGTATGATTTCTTTCCTTACTTGCCACCTGCTCTTTACCATTCACACTGGCTCCCTTAATCAAAGGGAGATTCGAACCAATTTTTTATACTGAGTTCTATAATTACTGAAAAATTGATTCTTGCCTTATTTTAACCAGTTTTCAAACTACTATATAAATGACTCTCTTCTACAGTCTTGAACACATGAACACAGTTCAAAATACACACACACACTCAAACTCTCTCTTCTTTCTCTGCTACTTGTGCTAACTACTTGTCTAGCCGGCTGAAAGCCAAGGCTAGACTGTGGAACTCTACTTGCTTTACTTTTATGCACTTTACTTCCTCAACTGGTATGTTCCTAGTTCAATTCTTAAACTCAACTGTATGTGCTCCATGTCTATTAATCTATGTCTCCTTCTGCACTGATTCAATGGCTTATGTATTTAATTGCCTTTCTTGTTTATTGCCTATTTCAATATGCTTAAGTTTTGACCTCTCTTGTTCAAATGTGTAGTCAGCATGTCTGGATCTCACTTGTCTTGTATGACACTTGTCCAGCATGTTCACTTGGTTCCCTTATCCATCCCTAACTGGTATAACCATGTAGTGTCAAAACTTTGTTCAACAAAACCCTTGTCTTCAACATGATCCTGCTGCACTCTTCCTTATGTTTTAACTGTCTATTATCATGGCTTATTTGTTAAATGGATTCATAGCTGTCTGTATATTTGTTGCATCAAATGTTTCCCCATTTATGTGGTTTCAGACCTGTATGTTCCCAATTCCTCTTTTCTCTGTTTGTGTTTGAACTATGTATGATGATTTGTTTTTGAGTTGCTGATTGTCCTGTTTCTTTTCTTTTCACTAAGGCAAACTCTTCTACTGCCTTCCAAAACTTATTTCAAACTAATCATTTTGAAAACTGTTTCCAACTCAACTCTTTTAAATCTATGTAAAACACTCTCACATATACTCTTAGACCAATAGGTTCTGCCCCTTTTGTGTGAGCCTTGCCTTGGGACACTTGAGTTCCCTCTAAAATTGGACACATAAAAGCTGGCATTTCCATACTGCACTTACTCTGTCTTGTTTATGCAATCTGGGTGTGAGCACTGCCGGGGATCCCTTGAGGTCCTTAGGGAACTTTGACACACCCATATATGAGAAATGTTATGGAACAATCTTGGCACTTGAGGTGGTTTATTACATAACTCAGGGAGGAAGTCCTAATCAGGTGCTTAAAGTTTGAGCCTGTTTCAAGCTCTCTATAGTATAGTTTTTACTTTTCTTATGTAATTCATTCACATGGTCTATAATAATTTGTAAACGAATATTGGGGTAACTAGTGAAAAGGGCGGGTATTTACATGTTTGTGGGGTAAGGAAGGTAGAAATCGTGCCTATAGGACTTTACATTTTACTATGTTTGCCTTACCATGTTAGAAATCATGCCTATAGGGTTATACTATGTTTGCCTCACCATGTTAGAAATCATGTTTAATAGGTCTCAAAATCAGTTTCACAAATTGATGCCATGCCTATAGGATATAATTTAATCCAGCTTCTGTTATAATAAATGTTGCATGTTTTCTTTCATTGGTCATCATGCCTGCAAAGTTTCTGAAATAAGTGTTAAACAACTAGACGTCATGCTATAGGGAATAACTCTAGAAATTCTGCCTATAGATCTCAGTTAGTTTAGTTAAATAAATCGACCTAGTCCACATTTTAGTTCGTTTCTAAACTAGTTTAATTAATGCTTTATGTTCTCTAAAACAAGTTCTTTCAAAAACTACATTGATTTGTCATTAGATATCATGCCTATAAGGGTTCAAGAGTCCGCTTTAAAAAACCTACCTTGTTTCACCATATAAAATGTAGTTATCTATATTCCGCACCTAGTCAAGCCTTAGGCAATCATCTTTATACAAAACCAGAACTGTTTTTGTGATTAGTGTTTAACTAGAAACGTGTTAAAATTAGTAGGCAAGCCTGATTTGGACTTCTTTTCTGAGTCATGTAATAAATCTAGTTCTACTGTTATCACTTAAATACCTTGTTAGGATCTGAATTTAGACCTTAATTGTGTATGAGTCGTGCTGTCTATGTACATTACTTATGGAGGTATATCTGAGCCTTCTATCTGATTCTTATGTTTACCCCCTAAATGCAATCCTATGCATTCTTATTTGTCGCCTAGTATTTTGCCTTTAAACCTGAGGGTCTGCCTAAAACCCTTTTTTTAGGATAGGAGTCCTAAATTCCTCCGGGACTAATAGGAAATGACGGGTAACAACATGCAATAGGGGTCGAGACCAACCTTTGCTTTAGTTACCTTCACAGGGCAGGAAAGGGTAGTGGATATGATAACCGGTGCATTAATATCGTGCGTATCCCCTCTTTGAGGAGTGCCATACTGGGTATTGCATTGATGTGATCCATATTATAAACAAACCTAGGATACCCCTTTACATTCACAAACATGCTTAGATTATAATCCTTTTCAAAATACAGCTTTTTCAGTAGTTGTTTTCTTACATTTGTGTATTTAAACTTAAATCCCCTACTATTTGAGCCATACTTGTTTATCTGCTAATTGTACAATTTCACAAAAAACTGCCTGGCCAGGATCCACTCTGAGGGGTGCCTAACACCTTCCCCTTAGGATAATTTCAAGCCCTTACCCTATCTCTGGTTACCGAACGTAGTTATAGATGAACCTTATAGGTTCCCTAACGCACCTTAAATCGTTAGGTGGTGACTCTTCAAAAAATGCAAACCCCTTTCCCAAAAAGAAAGAGTTGTCCCATACCAAAATGTCATAAACCGATTCCACGAGGGAAAAAGGGGGCGCGATAGCGTCCCCGAGTTGCGTTAGTTTGGCTGGTACAGCTGTATGACCTTAGTCATTTGTGCTTGGCCAGAGCCATTTTTGGTCCCGAGTGTAGTAGTTTAGGTGTCTATATCGAGGGTATGCCTTTTCAGGTACATTACAAGTTCGATATATAGCCTAAACTTTGGGATCGAGTTTATGCCTATAGGAAAGTCTTACAAAATTTTCATGCCTTCGAGGTCTTACAGTTTTGTTGATACTTGGTACAAGTATGATTCATTCGTTGCTTGAGGTCCTATAGTTTTCGTGGATACTTGGTACAAGTATAATTCATGCCTTGCCTGAGGTCTTAAGTTTTTGTGGATACTTGATACAAGTATGATTCATGCCTTGCTTGAGGTCTTGCTGTTTTGTTAATACTTGGTATAAGTATGATTCATGTCTTGCTTGAGGTCTTACAGTTTTTGTGGATACTTGGTACAAGTATGATTCATGCCTTTCTTGAGGTCTTACAGTTTTTGTTGTTGCCTTATATAGGTCTTACGAGATCGAGTCTTCCCGTTCGGGGTCTTATGGCCTCAGGTTTTATATTGAATGGCGATTGGCGACAGTCTCCGAGTCATCGAGGTTGTTTTGGCTCGGGAGCCGTTACTCATAATCTCAGTAATGCCTCATTGAGGGCTTATGATTTCGGAGATTCCAACCCTGAGGTCGTGCAATTTTTTAGATTTTGACACCAGTCCCTGAGCGTTCGGGGCACTTTTGGCCTTGGAGGTGTTTCATGATTTTCATGATACCTTATTGAGGTCTCATGAGTTTGGACTTTCGACCCTGAGGTCATATAGATGCCGAATCGTTGATGCCAGTCTCCAAGTATTCGGGACGTTTTTGATGGATTAATCGTTTTGGTGAAAATGCTGAGTTTCCTTTGGAGTATGAGATGCTTTGACAAAAGGTATTCTTTGATTGCCTGGTACAAGTATACATCATTTTGTTGTCATGGGACCAACTATATAGGCACAGTTTGTTCGATCGTTTGGCCCGATACATTATTTTACTATTGGTAATTTAGGGGGGATGCCCTCCAGTATTTGGGGTTGATTGCAAAGGAAGCGTCGAATACTTGTTGAGTCTTCCTTAGGTAACGCGTGGATGTTTCCTTGTTAAAAACCTTGTCGGAAAAATCCTCTTCGGGATAAAGCCTCGATCGAAGGAAAGTAGTGCAACAGACGCTTCAAAATCTTAAGGCCTTAGTGTTGTTCGGCGTATCGACTGCTTTGGTTGGGGGCCTGCGCAAAAGTTATCGTGAAAGAAAAATAAAAAAGAGGGATGATTCTACCTTAGTGGCGACGATGCTTTTAGATTTGGCGTTTGTTTGGTAGACGCGATGCGATCTTTTATTTGAATACAACCGAGGGCATGTCTTAAAAGATCATGTGGATTACATGTTGCGATTCGTCCAATTTGTTCCTTTTGGTTGTTTCTCTTTCTCAGGACTGATTTATAGCTCGGTCGCTGAGGAATTCATGAAGGTGACCGTTGTCGAGTAGTAGGGCCACTTCCTCCTGGAGTTGCCGACAATCCTTGGTACTGTGTCCGTGCGTGTTGTGAAACGCGTATACTAAGTTATAGTTCCTTTGTGAAGGATTTGACTATACAGGCTTGGGCCATTTGGCATCCTTGATTTTGCTGATGGTGAACACGATGTTCGATACGACAATGTTGAAGTTTTATTCTGACAAGCGAGGTGCCTCAGTTGGCCCCACATTTCTATCGAATCCAGCTCTGTTGATGAGCCCCCGAGGATTTTATCCTCGGTTCATCGATCGATCATTGCGAGGCCGGTTGTATCTCGGGGCGTTCCTCCTGTCTTTGGTGTATGGCTGATACCTTTCTTTGTTTGGCTTTGGCTCCTTTGCTAGTAGCCTTTTTGGTTATACTGAGCTCGAGGGGGCTCCCAGCTGGTCATCCTTGACCCTGATCTTTGACTGGTATCGGTTGTGGATGTCCGACCAGGTCACGGTGGGATATTCGATCAAATTCTCTTTCAACTACCTTGAAGCTGCTGAGCTCCACTCATTCAGTCCTTCAGTGAAGGCCTGCACTGCCCAATCGTCGTAGACCGGTGGTAGTTCTATTCATTCCGTTTGGAAATGAGATACAAACTCTCGCAACATTTCATTCTCCCTTTGCTTGATCTTGAACACGTCAGACTTCCTTGTTGCTACTTTGATGGAACCGGCATGTGCTTTTATGAAGGAGTCTGCTAGCATGTAAAATGAGTCTATGGAGTTGGGAGCTAGGTTGTGATACCACATCATGGCGTCCTTCGAGAGAGTTTCCTCGAACTTCTTCAATAAGACGGACTCGATCTCGTTGTCTTTTATGTTGTTGCCCTTTACTATGCACGTGTAGGCAGTAACGTGTTCATTGGGATCTAAGGTCCCGTTGTACTTTAGGAGTTTCGACATTCTGAACTTCTTTGGAATGGTTTCGGAGCCGCTTCCTCTGGAAACGGGCGTTGCAAGAACTTCTTTAAATCTATACCTTTCAGGATCGGAGGTGCGCCCGGGATTTGGTCGACCCTGGAGTTGTAGGTTTTGACCTTCTTGTCATTGGCTGCTGTCATTTTCTCACCCGAATCGATCCTTTTGGTGAGGTCCTCGAGCATTTTTACGATTGCAGGATCGGCTAACGATCACTTATTGCTCGATCTCTCCAGTACCTCTTGGGCCGGGAGAGCTGTTCCCGGTGCTACTGTGCTAGGAGTTTTCGAGTGGATTTGCAGCTGAGCGATAGCCAGCTGTTGTGCCTACAATATTTCAAAAATAACATGAAGGATAACCTCTCGTTCTTCCTTGGATGGGGTTTTCTAAGCTCCTTATGGGTCTTCTTTGTGTACGCTTCTGTCGGTGCGTGATCTTTCATCGACCTGTTGTGTGTCATGTGAACCTGCATCCGCTGGAATCGGTCCTAGTGCATTCTTGAGGTTTCGTGGTGGCGTACCAACAATCGGAACAGCCACGCCATTTTCTCCGTGGTTTTCAAGGTTGTCATTTTCAACTCTGTTTACTGAGCTAGAATTTTGACCTTAAATTGAAGATCTTAGAGAAAAAGTGTGAAAGATAACTTGCGTTGTGTAGTGAAACCAGCAAGAAAATAATCACTATTATTTTTAGCCCCACGGTGGGCGCCAAACTATTTACCGTAAAAATGGTAATAACAATTCTATTTGTTGATAGGACTCTAAAAATACGTGATCTATTTTTATGCTAGTTGTTAAGTAGTTGATGCTAGATATGTGAGGCTTAATGACAAAATAGAGTTAAGGAGAAAGCTATAATCAAATCGATAGTTTATCTATTCGGGGCCTTGTCGATTTGAGACCTCGAGGTCGATTTCGGGGCTCGAGCTCAAACTATTACGGGCAATCGGGGTAGGGTTGACAGTTACGAGATAATTGAGAAGAGATAGTTCTTATATATTTTGTGTAGAAAAATTGGAACAACAAACCTTTACAAAGTGTCAAAGACCCCCTTTATATAGGAGGAGAATCCTAACATAGTACAAAAAACACTAATTACAAAGATAAGGTGATGGGACAACTAGATGGTACCAGGCTCTGCCAGTACTAGCTGCATGCCTTGGGAACTCCCCATCCCCAACATCGTCGTTAGGTCGGGCGTCAGCGAACCTTGAGGGAGGGAGCTCGACCACAATATCGTAGTCTCGAGGTCTCGGGATAATTTGCTGAAATGCCTTAATAACGAGAAATTGGGCCCTCCGATTTTGCTGTATACAACCTTATGTTGAACATGATGAGCAAATCTTGAGAGTTATGCTAAGCTCGCCTCATAGGTAGTTACTCATGTGTTATGAATACACATTCGTACTTGTTCTTGTGTTGAGTCTTGGTTGGGACATGTGCACTATGTGACACATATGTGATCCTTGTATGACTACTTGGACTTGGTTGCTACAATTGATTTATCCGTAGCCATGTCTTATTAGTATTTTTATTTTTATCATGTACTTGTGCGTTTTATTGATGAGTTACGAGGATATGCCTCTTGTTGATAAATTGTTATCTTGCATTGTTGTAATGATTGTGGAACGTGTGGACATGTTGTGTGGGTTGATTGTTATTGTGTGGAAATAAGGGTGGCATTTCACTAAATGATACGTGTGGCTGCTGTGATATTGTCAAGGCGGAGTGATACAAGTGGCTATAGTGTTATTGTCAGGGTGGAGTGATATGGGTAACTATTGTGATATTTTTCGGGCAGAGCGATACAGGTGGTTATTATGGGATTTTCAGGGCGGAGTGATACAGGTGGCTATTATGATTTTGTCAGGGCGGCGTGATATGTGTGGCTATTGCTATTGTAATTTTTTTGTGGGCACGAGATGCCACATGTTTGTGTTTCTATTTGATTGCTTGTTGTCAAAACTAGTATTACCTTGATACAAGTGAATTTGTTATGAGTTGTCATGAATTTTACATATGTTATGTTGAACCTAACATATTAATCTTTGCCTCTGTGGTTATTTGATGATTTGGTTTCCAGGATGAGATTACTTTAGTTGAGTTGACGTCTCATGTTTTGTTGAGTGGTTGCTAGCGTAACAGATTTGATGTAAAAAGGAAGTTGTCATCATGCATTGATAAATTTGATTCTAGAAAGATTCTCTCAAACGTGTTATTTAAAAATTGGGATGGAATCGGATCTTGTTGGTTACCTTTACTATTGATACCCTTTATTTCGTAACTATCTGTCTGGTATATTTTATTTGTGTTATACATGTTATTGAGCTGCACAGGTTCTGCAAAGTGAGTATCTTTCGACTTAAACTACTTCTCTGAGTTTAGTCAAGATACTTACTAAGTACATAAGATCGGTTGTACTTGTTACACCCCATATTTTTGTACGTAAGAGTACGTCTTAAGTCAATTGATGTAAGCTCAAAAATGAGATCATTTTTAAAGTACATAAAGTAAGTTAATCGTGTTACTATGGAGGCTACAAATATTTAAGATATGGAATACCAAGTACCAAGAGAGTTGGAAGGGTTAGAAATTAAAAAAATAAATTGAAAAAATAAGTTTCGTCAAAAGTCGACATGTTGAGAATATTATAACATGTACTTTTGGGGTGAGAATATGGTGCTTAAAATTACAAGGAGATTGTTTTATGAGTTATTTTAGTCGTATGATAGACGTGTGTTATGTTCTGAAGTCAAGCGAGTTGTGGAACAAAAGCTAGAAAAGGTCATCACAAGTTACATTGATAAATGTGTTGAAACTTAGGTAAAATGTAGCTAAGCTTTTCTCCCAATGTACTTGGATTATATATCTATGAGTCTTGTTTCTAACGCATTAAACCATTCATTGATACATTGGAAGTAGAGAGATATTTGCAGTTTCACGAGACTGCGCAGATCGTATAGGTGACAAACAGGTGTGTCACTAAAGCTTTTTGAGCAATACATTTCATGTGTAATATGAGGTCTTTTTGGGACATATTATATACTAAATTTATGTTCTTGGAATTTAGTTTCTAATGCTATTAACTTTTCGTTATATGGAATCCGGATAAAAAGATTTAAGCGTCGAAGAATGGCCAATGCTAGGGTGCTAAGCTAGCACCACTTTGACTTTTCAAAAGTTGGTATATATAGGGTTTTAAATCGTCTTTCTCTTCATTTTTCATAGAAAACGACTAGGGAACCCCCAAAAACTTACTCTTAAGCTCTCTACAAGGGTTCCAAAGAATAGTAACATCCTGGGTATGAAATCGAGAAGCGATAACATTAGAACGATCCCTACGACGTGTATCACTATATCGCCTCTCTTTTTCTTTATAGTATGAGTTTTGGAAGGTACTCCATAATTAAGAAAACGCGTGCTTTCTATATTTAATCTTTTAAATATCAAGGAAGGTTGATAAATTTGTTTCCTAATAGTTAGAACTCACGGGACGGTAATCGGAAGTCGTGAGTTCGATTTATTTTTATTTTAGTGGACTATTTTGTAGTCCACTCGTTTTGGAATCTTGTGCTAATGTTTTATGGATTTTTTAAGGATAAAAAGTATGGATAAACACCACATAATGACGGAATGGTGGATTGGTCATTCGTCGTTATATTTATTTTTTTTGGTTGTTTGGCACTACTTTGGTTGTTGTTTTATGTATGAAGTCATTAGAGTGTGTGGGTTGTTTTTTGGTATATTGTGATGGAGATAAGGTTGGAAATGATGCATACATGTTGTTATTGTTTTGTTCTTGTTTTTGTTGGTACAGGGGAAATGCTGCCAAATTTACGTAAATGAGCTAATAGTTTAAGTTGCGGACTTAGCCTTTACTCAGCACTGATTTTGAATCTCCTTATGTTGTGGTAAATTGAGTTGAGTTGTTTGAAGAATTGCTTGGAAGGTATTAAGGACTCAACGGAGTTAAGGTATGTTAAGGTTAAACTTTTCCTTCATTTTGTCATGATCTCGTAATTACATACATTTGATAACGAGGCATAAAGAGAAGTTCTTATTTCTGAATTTATGTACATTATCCTAGTCTCATAAACTACAGTATTCTCCCTTATCGGGACTTCATATTCAGTTTAGTTTTGTCTTCTTTTAGCCAAGAGAGCGGATAGTCTATATATATACAATATTACAGTATTTTTACCACCATCGACCTATAATCGATGGGCATGATCCTATTGGGAAACCTCTTATCAGATGGTAAGTTATATACCGATCCTACTGTGGACGAGCGCCTATGAGCGAGCTCAGAATGGCCAAGATACAGAGCCTAGTATGACCCAACGCCTATGAGCGAGTCTACTATGGTAGAGTTGTTAAACATACCGAGCCTTATATTGCCGAACAACTATTTTACTTACTGTATTGAGAGAAATGAGTTAGTATCAGCAGGTAAGCATATTTTATAATTATATTTGACTCCCAAGTACATTCAGTTATTCTATTATTAGTTCAGTTTCAGCTTTCAGTTATTTTGTTGCCTTACATACTCGATACATTATTTCGTATTGAAGTCCATTTTGTTAGGGAGCTGCATTTCATATTTGCAGGTCCTGATAGACAGCTGGATAAACCTTTCTAGTAGACAAAGACAAACATTAGCTTGGTTGGTTAGCTCCGCTTCATCGGAGTTACCAGGTTTATATCTTGGTGTCCATTTTATATATACATGTTTGATGGGTAGGTCGAGGCTCTGTCCCAACCATGATAAAATTCAGTTATCCCTAGAGGCTTGTAGAAGAGTCATGTACATTTTTTATATTAGTGTTGTGGCTTTATCAGCCCTATGCATATGTTTAGTTTGGTATTGCTAGTTGTAGACACTATTTTCAAATAATTCAGAATATGGCCTTCGGCCTAAGTTGAGGGTTACCCCTACAGAGCTCACAGTTACAGAGTGGTACGCTCGGGCCGAGTATGGCACTGGGTGTCAGCCACGCCTCTTCAGGTTTATGGCGTGACAGTACTCATACTATACTTCTACACCTTGTGTGCAGATTCTGGAGCTGAGTAGCTGTGAAGACGAGGCTTTACACCGAAGACGTACCAGCGTACCAGATTCATGTTACCTTTTTGTTTAGTGTAACTTAGGATTTCATTTCTGCTTATGTAACTTTCAAACATATATTATATTTGTTTCTCACGTCAGTTTTGTAAATCCAAATCATAGTGGCTCATGACTTATACTATCAGTCTTTGGGATAGTTGTATTGAATTCTTTTGCAGTGTTTATTAAATATATTGCTGATTTCTCAGTTTGATAGTAACTTATACTGTTTGGCTTACTTAGCGGGTTGGGTTAGGTGCCATATCTATGCATATATATTCCTATATGTATTGCATGGCATGAACCTTATACCAAATTCTATCTTGGATTAAGTTACCATCCAATGATAAGTAGACTCGACCATATATTTCATGCTTTCAGCTATAGATACAGAATCAAAGACAGTAAAGATACTTGAGCCTAAATTCGAGGAAGCGCTTATTTCGTGGGTGCCTTTTATGTAAGCGTTTGATTTTTATCTTCTAGACATTAGCGTTTATCTTTTCTTCTAGACATCGATTTGTGCTACAATTTCTATAGTTGTGCTCCATGTAACTCATAGAAGTTCATGTCATGTTTACTCCGGATATTGAAGTTTATAGTATTAAAGTTGTACATAATGATAATTGATGTAAGAATACAGAAGTACTGATTTTGTTATATTAAATAAAAGATATATATCATTCACTTTAATGCTTTATTGCTTTGGTGCATGTAACATATGTCGATAACTATGTTCCTGAAAAGTGTATGACAGGTTTGAATGACAATTACGATGTGTACGGCAACTAGCTCAGCTATCTTGTTCCTGTTGTGCGAGCATGCGAGCAAAGGGAGTCATAACCAACATAGATGTACAAAGGTTTGCTCCAAACATACAAACCTAATGAAAAACATCAGAACAGGGAAAATACAACAATAAACAGAGGGTGGTTGTTAGTATGTCACTCACTCGAGGGTTGAGCCTCTTTCTTGGCTATCAAGATACACAGGATCAGGCCTGGCTGACAGAACCAAAAAAATATACAAGGGGAAAGAAAAGAAAAAGAGTGCAGCACACCTTGGCCAAAAGGTTTAGAAGAAAAATACAGAAAATCCTGATATCAAAAAAAAAAAAAAAAACTCAACCGACTGAGACTAGTCAAGGTTGGAAAAGCTGAATAAGAATTTGAAGAAGCAAAGACCGTTCATAGCAGTAGTCATTTAAAGATGAAAGCGCAATGAATCAAACTACAGTGAGATAGATTGCTGCATTTCTATATTTGAACAAGACTCTTCAAATCCAGACATGAGTTCTTTCACAGTAACCCTCATTGGATGTGGACCATAATAAAAGACTCAAGAATATCTTGATATCTTGTAAATTCTATGGTGTCCATCCACCAGTGAGGACAGTAGGACTATTCAATTATTTAGTTCCTAAGATACAAAAGCAAGTATATCATACACGAATAAGTTTATGTAATAACAGTTGGGGCAGAACGGCCAGTGTATTCCTGCATTTTCGATAGCTTAAGAGCAACCTCCACCTGTAACAAGATAAATCTCATTTACCAAAAACACCAAAATATAAAATAAAAAGAAGATGGTGGATAACAAACATTAACTTTTCTCCAATATTACTTACCAGTGGAGCAAGTGCTTCCTGAGAATCTTTTCCAATCTTGGATGAATCCTTCTCGTACTGCTCAATGTACAGACGGATAGTAGCACCTTCCGAGCCAGTTCCAGAGAGACGGAAAACCTAGCAGTCCAAAAGGTGGATAAGTAAAACACGAAAAGATCATCACCATATGCACCCAAAAAGAGTTAATTCTTACGGTAAAAAGAAATGAACTCACAACAGAATTTGAATCCCCAGTTATCTGTGTATATTTTTCATATTCCCATGCAAAACCAGCTTCTAATTCACATATTCTAAATACTGCTAGAGCAGGAGAGATCCCTTACCAATCGTGATCCATCTTCAAATAGATATCTGATACCCTGGTGCTTTGAGACCGAACCATCAACTGGGTCCTTGTACTCAAATTCATCAGCATGAACGACACTTGAAACATCTGAATGGATTCCCTTTATAATCCTGTATGGGAAATTATCTCGAGGTCAAGTATTACACAAAGAAACGACACAGCAATAGAATCAATTCTGTTCTAGAAAAAGTGCCTACATGACAGTATGACACATTTAACGTGGCCACCTTGAAAACTCACAAAAAGGCCACAGAGACAAAATCCAAGCAAAATTTATTTTCTACTGACATTGCAAGTAATATGACTGGTAACATGGTAAATACCAAACACATTACAAAAAGCAAGCATGCCACATATTCAACCTCAAACTGCGCTGGCTCGGATGACGAAAATCTAACAGATAGAAGTCAGGATCTCACATTCTTCTAATTATAAAAGGAGGCATCAACTGTTTGTGTGATGTTTCTTGTTTTTTGGGGAAAACCTGAAACTATCACAATCTTGAACAGATTATACACGCAAAAAGACATGCTTTCTGAATTTGGGTTACAGGGTACAACAGATCAAACTTCCAGCTTAAAAAACATCCATCGCAATATAAGAAGCTCTCCTTTTTTTTTTTTTGTGATTAGTAGCATCAAAGTACTGTGATAATGCAACATGAGTTGGTAATAAGAAAAACTTTGATGTATCTAGCATGAAAATCAGGTATAAAATTTATGAATTCAGATAACTAGAGAAGTGATCAAGCAACTAGGAGCATTATTCAAGCCTAGCTCTTAAGATCGGCAGTGGGGCTCTATAGATGAAAATGAAAAAAACTACCAAAAGCATGCCAAGCTGACGAACTGCCAATATAAAATATGGATCTCAATAAACCAGGCAAAGAAAAGCCACCATTAAGCAGAACCTCTAAAGCGGAAGAACCATGACAAAACTTGACGGACATGGAAACTCAAATAGAGATTAAACTATTCCTGGTCCAAAGGTACAGCTAAATTTGAATAGGATGAACCTACCACAAACTAAAATATGGCCCCTTGCCCCATAGAATTTGGTTTGGCTGCACCCTAAATCAATTGAAAACTTATTAATTTAACTCATCCCATTTCATTTATTTGGGCACAGGAGATTGTGAACCAACTGGGCAACAATTTCCATTGGTTGATTCTCAAAATCACCTCTTTGGAAACAAAAACACCCAAGTTCCTAATATGCGAGGATATTATAGGGAGAAGGTAGGTGTGGGGCTTCAAGGAAAGACCAAATAATGCAAATGCTGCCCGCATGTAATGAATATATTTATTCATTCTTTTCATGGCAAGTACATGGATTGACATAGTGGTAGATTACGTTTATGCCGATCCAACATATGAATATACTAAAGACAGTCAAGCATTTGACTCGATGGCCACAGCCATAAGCCAAGCGATTCAAAAGTTAAAACTCTGGCTCTAAAGTCATCCTGTCAGTCAGAAGAACACTTGATGAAATCATGGAAGGCATGCCGAATATTACGATTTGGGATAGAAAATTCTCCTTTACTTCCTACTAGGGAAGGATTTCAGTTTGTTGGAAGGAGTCATCGATAGATCTACAGGGGTAAGGGGCAAACAATCCTCTCCCAAACGACACAGCAGGTCTCTATTAAATAGTAGCACTTAAAAAATTAAAAGAAAAAAATAAAAGAAAAGAAAAACAAACACACAAATACAGTAATGGCCTTTTTTTGCTGTATTCTGCCTCCTTCCTGTTAAAGGTGCTGCGATTGTCAAACTAAGCTAGAAATAAAAGGCCTTAGCTCTAACGTCATCCTGGCAATTAGAACACCTGAAGGAATCGTGGAAGGCATGTAGAAGATCACAATTTGGTCTAGAAAATTCTCCTGTACTTCCTACTACAAAAAGAATTTCAGTTTGTGAAGAAGAGTTAGATAACTGCTCCAAGAGACAGATAACATGCTATGTATAACTGCTCCAAGTGTCATTGGGTGCACCAGATCAGTCTAAAATCTGATGTTGTAACTACTGTTCAAGGAAGACCTACTACCTTGTGTTTAAGCTAGTATCTTCTGGAATTTCGCATAAAAAGGATGGACATCCTCAAAATACAAAGATAAGGAAACAGAAATATATGATGAGTCAAAAATTGCACTATCATGCTTTAGAAATCTTGGGTATTCCAGAGAGAAACTTGAAACTAAAAGGATAACTTACTTGTTAACTTCATCAATGGAAGATTGCAGCTTCACTAAATGAGCCATGAGCTCCTTTGCAGCACCAGCATCAACATTCTAGAAGAAACAAAAGAAATTGGTTGACATGATTTAAGTTAAGCAGACATAGAAAAGCTCATTTTACAGTAAATAGGGAACTATTAAACAAAAACCTCATAGTCATATCGAGTGTAATAGTGACGTCCATAGGTTGCCCAATGTTGGCAAACGATATCTTCAACAGTCACAAGGTTACCTCCCCCAAGGTTGTCCTTATTTTTATAGGCAAGGATAGATAACCAAGCCAAAACAGCCCATATTCCATCTTTCTCTCGAATATGGTCTGATCCTGTGAAGACATAATTGAAAAGATTTATTGCCTTAATGTGTCCAATTATATTGTCCAACCTATTTGTATCAATTTGATACAAGAATCAAGTCAAGAAATCCAACCAGTTCCAAAACTTTCTTCTCCACAAATTGAACACATTCCAGCATCCATTAAGTTACCAAAAAATTTCCAACCAGTGGGTACCTTAACAAAGAAAAGATAATCAGAATGCTGAAGCAGTAAAGGTAGATATGGAAAACTTAAAAACCAGCACTCCCTCAACCCTCCACTAACAAAAGTAAAATAAATAACATTTAAATGCCAATGGAGCAACATAGTACCTCAAAGAATTTCAAGTTCAGATGTTTAGCAACAACATCAAGAGCAGCAGATGTGGGCATACTCCTGTAGAAAGGATAGCATTGCATCGCATTAAACTCTGACATATTTCATCACAACATGAATAACTCTTAAATAGAAATCTTAACAACACAACAATCATATAAAGCTACGATCCACACAAAAAAAAAGCAATACGGACCTGGCAACTCCTTTCAATCCTCCAGAAAAATAAGGAATTGCTTCTACAGCGTTGGCAGCAATGATAGCAACAGAATCAGAAGGAGTCACAAAGAATCTATCACAACAAACAAAGGAAACAACAAAAATTAACATGCAATTTTAAGCAAGTAATACTTGTAGTTCAAAGAAAATCAACAAGATGTTACCGTTTCCCAAGGACCATGTTACGGTCCCCATCTCCATCAGCAGCTGCCCCAAATTCTGGTGGATTGGGTTCGGAATGCGTTTTAGACAATCCCATACGTGCAACTAACTCCTTTGCGTATGTCAGATTGGGATCGGGATGCCCTCCACCAAAATCCTCCTATTAAATTAATCATACATATCATAGAAAGAAAAAAAAGTCATAAAATATAGCTTTAGAAAAAACAGAAAGCCAAACATTTTAATGAAAGAAAGGTCACAATGAAAGGAAAATGAGAAGACCTTAGGAACACAATTTACTAGAGAGCTTTCATTTGCACCAAGCTCCTCCACAAAGATACGTTTTGCATGAACTCCAGCAACACCGTGAAGTGCATCATAGCTACAGTGTGCAGAGATGTGAGTACCTAGCAGATACTCCTAGCATGAAAAGGAATTGACAGAGGAATGTACATCAAAGAGGTGTCCATCGTGCATACCAGAAACTAAAATTTGGAGAAGAGAGCAACTTCTGGATAGATGGGAAGTCAAATATTGACCTGGAAACAGATATACCATGTCAAATTGAGTTAGAAAAGAAACTATTACTATAAAAAGAATAACCATATGAAAGGTAATAAAGATAAAAGTGAGCTTCAGAAAAAAATCCAATGACAAATACATGAAGCAATATCAGTTTTCTAAGTGTTCAATAAACAAACTCTAGACACGTCACAAAGCCCTTAAAAATTGGAAAGGAATGGCACTCAAAATTCAGAAATAGCTGAATTAGTGCCTTTGCAAAAAAATTGTTGATTGGCCTTTCCATATTAAAGGATATATTAAATGTATAAGCATTACTTGACATATATCCCAACTGAAAGAAGAAAGACATTTATTTTTGCACATAAGAGAAAGATTCATACTTCAACAATTTCAGATAGTCACTAGTTGAATCAAAAACATCAACGTCAAATTTCCCCACTGGACCCTCAAAGCTGGAGACACCTGTTGTAGATATGTCCACCTACATTCAAGTTGGGCAATATCAGAAAGTTACTGCATCAATCAAATTAAGAACTTCAGCAAAATGTAATAGGGAGTCAGTACATCTTACATCAGGCAGGCCCTCGGCAATCAGGTAGTCCTTTATTGTTGTGGTGTTCTCATAGATCTTGTTTGTTATACCTTCTGGTGCAGGTCCACCATTTTCCATGTTGTACTTAATTCCAAAATCCTGCAGGTGAATACATATGAGAAACTATACTCTTCAGGAAGAGCTAGCAAACTCGAATTGCTTTTTTTAATTTTATTGAATTGATGCCACCAGAACAAAATTCACTTGAGGATATTCAAAGTACACCAAGATATTTTAAACACTCTAATAGGTATCCAAACAAGGTAGTCTAAACACTCTAATAAGCATTCTAAACAATCTGTAGGATATTCCACAACTATCTTATCTTCGTAAAGCATTTTCCCACCGCCGGTCTTCTCCTCTACATAAAACACGCTTCAAGGCCAATAGTTATTTCAAAGGCATTCCAAACTCTCCAATAGGTATTCTAAATAAACTGAAAGGACCCACAAACATTTCATCAACCATACTGTATTCCCGACTGCCACATTTACATGTCCTGTTTGGAATCCCCCCCCCCCCCCCCCCCCCCCCCCCGCGGCATCTTCATATCATAATATATGAACAGTAAGAACTAGCATTCTTATTGAGACTATAACTCATAGGGAAGAAAATCGATTTATGGATGGAATCAAATAT
>MU690032.1:110493-121330 GCA_026770625.1 Nicotiana glauca
CCCTTTTGCCGGGGGCGCTACATTCGTGTCATGATTGTAGGTGGATCTGCAGCAGGTATCCCAGCCCACCGATCGTAGCTCCCTCTTCGCCTTCCGTCAACTGTTTTGGTGAGCCCCATTCTTCTCGGGGCCCTACGTGGCTCATGCCGCTTGTTTCTGTAGTTTTATTTTGTTGTTGTGTAAGGTATAACCGGAGCCTTAATTACCGGCAAGTACTGTATTATCATGTTGTATCTTTAGAGGCTCCGTAGACAGTGGATGTGGGTTAAAAGCTATGTATAATCATGTTTCTTTTGTTGGACAACGAATTGGTAATTTCACTAATTATTATGTATGTATGTTTTGAAAAAAGGTGACCTAAAATTAATTATATGGCTAGTTCTTGGAGTACTGAATAAGGAAAACAAGGGGGTAGCTCATGGGTTAGGAAAGGCACCCAGGTCCGCTTAACTAGGGATACCCGGTCGAGCACCGGTCATGTCCCTCGAGTTTGGGGCATGACAGAGCAAGTGGCATCCGTTTTGGCTCCTCTATGTGCAGCCCTAGAGAACGAGGTGCTCAGGGCAATGAGCAATGTGGAGTTGTCTCAGAACGTCGCTGGCATGGCTTTGCGGGTAAGTTTCTCTTTTTCTTCTTTTGTTGTTGGGATTGTATAACGATTGTCGTCCTGTGTTTTATTTTAATCACTTTCTTTCCTGCTAGAACCTTATCATGGAGACCATGCACGAGCGTTGGGAGAGGAAGAGGACAACTGTATATGAGAAGATGTCGTCCAAGTTTCAATAGTATCATGCTAACCATCATGCGATGGCCGACATTTATACTCAAGTCCCAGAGTTTTAGCTATTCCGCGAAGGGCTCAAACAGAGGGAGGACCAACTGGAGCACAAGGTTGAAGAGCTGAGGGAGAGGGATGAGGAGCTCGTGAAGGCTGTTGCCTACAATAGTGAGCTAGAGGCCTCCCTTAAGGTGAAAGAGGATGAACTTGAGTTGAGTAGGGGGTGATGGCTGAGAATGCCGACTTACAAGCGAAGGTGGCCGAGTCGACCGCTGAGTTGAGTGATAAGGCAGTGGAGATTGAGGGGCTTAAGGGAGAGCTGGACGTTAGTGCTAATAAGCTGGCGACAACTATTTCTGAAACGATATCTTTAGAAGATTCCCTCTGTATTTCTAAGTAGGAGTTGACCGGGTATTGGGAGGCCTCTAATCTTAAGGTTGCGGGGCTTGAAGGGCATGTTAAAGAGTTGGAGGCAGAGCTATCTGCACTGAATGGGTAGGTGGCCTCATTGAGAGTAGAGGATGCAACCCGACGTTCTCAACCTTCCGCTTCCCACCCTTCAGCTGACCCGGTCCTGCCTCATCGCTTATATGGGTTCTGTGTTCTTGCTGAGGCCCGGATTGATGTGTACAAGGCTTTTCATGCCAAAGAGAGGGCAACCGAGGTGGAGCTTCAAACTGTGCACAATGAAACTTGTGCCACTTGTGAGGCATGCGGGTACAACCTACTCAGATGAGGCAAACCATTTGACTTCGGACTTTTGGTACAATGATTCTTACCCTGTCGGGGATGATGTGTACCCTTTTTCTTTTATTTTGGGGCTTCTTTTTTAAGGATTGGTGTAGATAGTATTTTGTATAATATAGACTTTATTTTGTCGATGGTTTGGTGCTCTTTGTAATTTCTCTGGTACCCGGGGTACTTGTCGAGCTATTAATTTTTTGGTATGGTTAATTTCTCTCTGTTTCCGCTCTTTTTTATGGCATTGGCCATTACGATGTTGCCTCGAACTGTCGTCAAAGTAGTATCCCATCGTAGTTCGGATGAGGTCGAACTCGTGTTTTGTCGATGGCCTTGGCCATTGGGATGTTGCTTCGAACTGTCTTCGAAGTAGTATCTCGTCGTAGTTTGAATGAGGTCAAACTCCTATTTTGTTGATGGTCTTGGCCATTGGGATGTTGCTTCGAACTGTCGTTGAAGTAGTATCCCATCGTAGTTCGAACGAGGTCGAACTCGTGTTTTGTCGATAGCCTTGGCCATTGGGATGTTGCTTCGAACTACCGTCGAAGTAGTATCCCGTCGTAGTTTGAACGAGGTCGACCTCCTATTTTGTCGATGGCCTTGGCCATTGGGATGTTTCTTTGAACTGTTGTCGAAGTAGTATCACGTCGTAGTTCGAACGAGGTCGAACTCCTATTTTCTCGATGGTCTTGGCCATTGGGATGTTGCTTCGAGTTGTCGTCGAAATAGTATTCCATCGTAGTTCGAATGAGGTCGAACTCCTGTTTTGTTGATGGCCTTGGCCATTGTGATGTTGCTTCGAACTGTCGTCGAAGTAGTATCTCGTCGTAGTTCGAACAAGGTTGAACTCCTATTTCTTTGGCCATTGGGATGTTGCTTCGAACTGTTGTTGAATTAGTATCCCGTCGTAGTTCGAATGAGGTCGAACTCCTATTTTGTCGGTGGCCTTGGCCATTGGGATGTTGCTTCGAACTGTCATCAAAGTAATATCCCGTCGTAGTTCGAATGAATTCGAACTCCTATTTTGTCGATGGCCTTGGCCATTGGGATGTTGCTTTGAACTGTCGTCGAAGTAGTATCCCATCGTAGTTCGAACGAGCTCGAACTCATGTTTTGTCGATGGCCTTGTCCATTGGGATGCTGCTTCGAACTGTTGTCGAAGTAGTATCTCGTCGTTTGAGGTTTGATTGTATTCATGTAAGAGCCATATGTCGATTTTGTATATACAATGGAGGATTCAGATTGGCCGTTACTGGCGGGATGATACGGTGTAGAGAGTATTCGTTTGATGTGCCATTTCTCGAAAAACTTGGTCTTTTTCTTTCGGACAAATTGAGGTCCGTTGTCGCAGCTGATTTCTTTGGGGATACCGAAATGGCATATTATGTTTTTCCATATGAATGCGATGACCTCTTGCTCGCGTATCTATATGTATGCACCTGCTTCTACCCATTTAGAAAAATAGTCAGTTAAAATTAAAAGGAAACGTACTTTACCTCGTCCGACTGGGAGAGGTCCGACTATATCCACCCCTCACTTAATGAACGGCCACGGTGAAGTGACGAAATGAAGGAGTTCCCCTGCTTGGTATATCATAGGGGCATACTTCTGACACTGTTCACATTTCCTAACGTAGTTTGCTACTTCTTTTTTATGGTGGGCTAGTAGTATCCGGATCGGATGAGGCAGCAGATGAGTGCACGGTTTCCCGTGTGAGCGCCGCAGTGCCCTTCATGCACTTCTTCCAGTACTCGTCTTGTCTGGTTTGGTCCAAGGCACTTGGCCAGGGGGCCGCCGAATGTTCTTTTGTAGAGGTCACTATTTACAAGGCTGTATCTGGCTTTCTGTATCCGAAGCTTTTTGGATTCTTTCTTATCTTGCGGGAGCATTGCGTCCTATAAATATGTTACGAGACGGTTGCGCCAGTCCCAAGTCAGGCTTACAGAGTGTACCTCAACGTGATCTATTGTAGAGTGAAGAAGGGTGTCCATGTTTTCCTTGTTGATATTTTTGGTGGCTGCCGCTAATTTGGCGAGGCCATCCGATTCGATATTCTACGCCCTGGGTATTTGGTCGAGGTGGCATTCATTGAATTCTGGCAGCAATCTATGAATTTCTGACTGGTACTTTTGTAGTCTATGTTCTTTGATTTGGAAAGTCCTAGTGACTTGGTTCACCACGAGTTGAGAGTCGCAATAGAGGACGAGTCGTCGGGCACCGTATTTGAGGACTAATTTCAATCATGCAGTCACAGCTTCATACTCGGACTCGTTGTTACTCATCTCGGGGCATCGTATGGACTAGCGAATTATTTTGCCTGAAGGAACTTTAAGGACGAGTCCCTGTCCCGATCCAGAGGCATTAGAAGCACCGTCAGTGTAGAGAACCCAGAGGTTGGTATGTGTGGAAGTGTGGAGCGCTTCCTGCTCTACTTCAGGTAATATTTCTACGCTGAAATCAGCGACGAAATTTGCGAGCACCTGCGACTTAATAGCAATTTGCGGTTGGTATGTTATGTCATGCTCGCTTTGTTCTATGACCTATTTGGCCAACCTACCTGATAGTTCGGGTTTGTGTAGGATACCCCTTAGGGGGAAGGTTGACACCACTTTTATGAGCTGACATTGAAAATATGGTCTAAGCTTTCGTGAAGCTACGACTAATGCCAAAGTTAGTTTTTCAAGGTGAAGGTACCTTGTTTCGGCATCGATTAGGGTTTTACTGATATAGTAAATTGGAGATTGCATACCTTCATTTTTGCGGACTAAGATGGCGCTTATGGCGACTTCAGAGACTGCTAGATACACAAGCAAACATTCACCCGGGTCTTCCTTGACGATTAGGGGTGGTGAAGATAGGTACGTTTTTAGTTTTCTCAATGCGTCGACGCATTCTGCATTCCATCGCAATCCGTGATCTTTCTTTAGCACATTGAAGAATTTGTGGCATCTATCCGACGATCGTGAGATGAACCTTGGCAGGGCGACTATTCGCCCTGTCAGTTTCTGCACCTGCTTTTTGCTGGTCAGTATCTCCGGTATCCCTTCGATAGCTCTGATCCGGTCCAGGTTGACTTCGATACCCCTTTGTGAAACTAGGAAACCCAGGAACTCTCCTGACGTTACTCCAAAGGTACATTATTCGGGATTCAGTTTCATCCCGTATTGCCTCAATATCTCGAAGGCCTCTTCAGATGGCCAATGTGATCCTCTTTCTTTATCGATTTCACTAGCATATCATCGATGTAAACCTCCATGGTCTTACCGAGTTATTCCTTAAGCATCTTGGTGACTAATATTTGATATGCCGCCCCTGCATTCTTGAGTTCGAACGACATTACTTTGTAGCAGTACGTGCCTCAGTGAGTGATGAAAGTGGTTTTTTCTTGATCTTCTTCGTCCATCAGGATTTGGTTGTAGCTAGAATAGGCGTCTAGGAAGCTCAATAAAATCGTGTCCTGCTGTTGTGTTGATAAGTTGATCGATGAGCGGTAGCGAGAAGGAATCTTTCGGGCATGCTTTGTTTTAAGTCGGTGAAGTCAACACACATCCGCCATTTCCCGTTCTTCGTTTTTACTATGACCACATTGGCGAACCATTAGGGGTATTTTGATTCCCTGATGGAACCGTTGGTGAGTAATTTATCAACTTCTTTACTGACCGCCTCATTAATGGCGACATTAAATTTTCTCCTCATCTACCTTACCGGAGGGTAGAGAGGGTCAACGTTCAACCTGTGCGTGGCGATATCTTTTGGGATTCCTGGCATATCTGAGTGGGAAAAGGCTAACAAATCAACATTGTTAATCAAGAACTCACAATACTTACCTAGTTCCGAGAGGTTGTGTCCGACATAGGCCTTTCTCATGTTATCAGTATGGTCCAGTTGAACGGGATCAAGATCTTTTACGGTTGCTTTGTAAGTTTCTATGATATTCGGGTCTTTGATGATTTCTACTCATGCGTCGGGTTTGGTTCCTGACATAGCTGATTGCTATGCCTCTACACCTGCCCCTTTTAGTTGCTTGGTGTTCGTGCAGTCTTGGGCTATCCAATAGCATTCTTTGGCGGTGCGTGGCTCGCCTTAAATGCTGAATATTCCCCATAGGGTGGGAAATTTGATTACTTGATAGAATCTCGACGGAACGGCATGCATGGCGTGTATCCATGGTCGTCCTATGATAGCATTGTAGGCGGTTTCTTGGTCCATGATGTGGAATGTCATTTCCAAGGTAACTCCCCCTACCAGGACGGGCAACACTATTTCTCCAGAGGTTCGCTCTACTATATTATTAAAACCCGTTAGTGCTATGCACCTTGGTATTATTCTATCCTCGAGCCTCATCTGTATGAGAACTCGTGGGTGAACAATGCACGTACCACTACCGTCGTCCACCATTATTCTTTTTACATCAGTATCTGTAATGCGTAAAGTTATAAATAAAGCGTCATAGTGAGGGAAAGACAAACTGTCGGTATCTGACTTATCAAAGATGATACTCTCTTTGAGGTCATCGTACCATTCATGGGCGACCGTCCGTTTGAGTTTATGTGTAGTGGTAAATTTCACATGGTTGATTACCATGTTATTGCCACCGCCAATAATCATCTGTATGGTACAGGCCAGTGACGGTTTGGAGGTCCTAGGGGTTGGTCGCATACACGAGCGAAATTGACCCTTCCCCGATCGCTCAGAAGTTCTTTTAGGTATCCCTGATTTAACATTCTTACCACTTCTTGTCGTAGACTTACACAATCTTTGGTCTTGTATTCTCTTTCCTGGTGGAATCACACAGCACGTTCGACCTCCTGGCACTCGGATCTGACTTCATTTTTTGTGGCCACTACACTTCCGTGCCAAGCTTCTTTAGTGTGTACACTATTTCTAAAGGAGAAACACAAAAGTTATGAGCAAATAATAGTGGGGGCATGCCTCTTTCGCCTCGGGGAGGGGCAGCATGTCGAGGCAGGATGTCTGCATGTCGTGGAGGAGGTGGATTGGAGGTTCAAATGTAGGGTTGGTGCCTTTCCCGATTAAAACGTGGTGGTTGATCCCTTTGACTGTCGTTGCGGCGATCTCTCCTTGCCTCGGTATGGACTGATGTTAATCGCTAGAGCAGGCCATTCAGGTTGTCCTTGTCTGCCCTTACTTTGGCGCAATAGGCATTATAGATCTCTTCCCACGTGGTTGGGGGGGGGGGTTATTTCATGAGTCTGCTTAGTAGCTTTTTGGTTGCTTTTGAGTCATTTTTGTCTAGCCCATTTATAAATGCTGCTACCGCCATTCCATGTGACACGTTTGGTAGGCTCATTCTTACCCTGTTGAATCGGGCTAAGAAGTCTCGAAGTCCCTTGACCGTTATTTGCTTGATGGCGAAGATATCATTGACCCGGGCTTCTACCTTTTTCGGTCCCGCGTGGGCGGTGATGAACTTATCTGCCATTTCTTCAAATGTTGATATCATACGCAACAGTATTTGGGAATTCCATGTCAAAGCTCCTCCTATCAGAGTTTCGCCAAACTTTTTAGCAATACAGATGACATCTGTTTCTTTGATAGATCGTTACATTTCACCGCGGTAATGAAATGGATCAAGTGGTCTTCTAGGTCCATGGTACCATCATATATATTCAAATATGGTGGCATTTTGAAGATTTTTGGAATAGAATGGGGAGCCTCTCCTTCGCTATACGGCTGTTCTACGAATTGATCCACATCGCGTTTTGGTAACAACTTCGGTGCGCCTGGTATTTTATCGACCCTTTCTTGATGTTCCTTTATCTGGCCGCAGAGCGTTTTGTTCTCATTTTCCATCTCTTCCATTTTCCTTAGGATTACTATGAGCGCATCGTTGCCTGTATCGATGACAATACGGACGTTATCTGTTCGTATAGTGTTTGGCTCATCTGCAACTGCTGCGGCTTCTGCGGGTGACGTGTCTTCGGTATCTCTTTGAGCGGGTTTCTCGAGCATGTTGCTCAAGGTACTTGCCAACCATGCTTCTAATAGCTTTTTGACGGCCGGCGGCGTTCCTCTTGCTATGGATGTTGAGGTTTCCATCTCACGCAGGATTGTTAGATCCCCGTGCGGAGGAGGCAGGATCTCTCCCTCTAGTGTGGCACTTAGTGTTGTATTTTTGTTGTCTTCTCCACTGGCTTTGTTGAGGGAGCTTATGAGGTTGTTTGTAACAACCACTATTGCCTTTATCCTCACTTCTTGCTTTCCCGCCAGAGTTGGTTTTTATGAAGCTGAAGAAAAGTGATTCTTTCTCTCGAGAATCTAGATGAAAACTACGATATCAGCTATAGAAATCCCCACAGACGGCGCCAAATTGTTTGACTCAAAAGTTATCAAAACCCTTTTGAACAAATCAATCTAAGTTGAAGGGGTAAATCTTATCTAAGTGTAATAATCTCTAGAGTGAAAGATAGATAAAAATGAAGACTTCACGTTCGTAAAAATAATATTCTCTTTTTGATTGGGAGCCCCCTTTCCAAGGTTATTACCCCCTTTATATACAAGGAATCAAAACCTCTTAAGCAGTAAAAGACAAAGCACAAGGGATATTTGAAGGAATATTCTTAATGTCCCCTAATAGGCCTACACCATTGCAAGGGTCGTACAATCTTTCGTCTGCCTTTAGGTCGTCTCTCTCAGGACGTCGAATCGGGGAAAACCCGTCATTTGTCTTGCTCATCAATGGTCGTCATTGGTCAAATTTGGACCTATACAGTACGCATCCTTACTCCTACCCTAGAAAACAGAGAGGTTGTTTTCAATAAAGACTCTACTGAAGAGAAGAAGATAAAGCAACCGCAACAAGTAGTAATAACTCAAGATATTAAGAAATCCGAGGCAAAGAAAGCAATCAAACAATAGGTAGTAAGATCAATATGAGAATAAAACGAACAGAACATATTGAGACAATCGACGCAAAAATAGCAATCAAACGATGTGTAGTATTGCCAATCTAATAATAAAACAAAACCATACTAACACTAATATTACCGGACTAAAAAAGAGAAAGGAGTAGCTCGACTATTTACTAACCTTTTACCCTAATCTTCGGAATCTCCATTCTCCTATCAAGAGTCATATCCTCAACAAGCTCCAAGTGTGCCTTCTCCTGCCTAATCACCTCTTCCCAATACTTTTTTAACCTACCTCTACACCTCTTCATACCCTCCAAGGTCAACCTCTCTCACCTCCTAACTGGGGCATCTATACTTATCATCTTACCATGCCCGAACCACCTTACATCGCCTCCGGTGTCTTATCCTCCACAGGGAAAACTTTCACCTTATCTCGAATGACTTCATTCCTAATCTTCTCTAACCTAGTATGTCTGCACATCCATCTTAATATTGTCACGACCCCAAGTTCCTCCGTAAGATGTCGTGATGGCACCTAGTCTCTAAGACTAGGTAAGCCTAACATTCATGCAAAAATAACTGAAATAATGTTTAAAGTCTCAATAACTCAATGACTAATATAAAGGAAACTCTGCAATTCAACATAAACAACTTCCCAAAATCAGGTGAATACAAGTCACAAGCTCTATAAGATAGTACTCAACATCGTTATACATCTTGTTGACACCCAATTTTTCCCTATGTATTTTTTGTATGTACACAATACTTTCAAAATAATATATATGCATATATAAGCATGCCCAAGTATTTTGGTATTTTTCCTAATTTTTAAAATCAATTTATTATCCATTTTAGTAGTACAAAAATCAATAATTATTCCCAAAATCATCAATTTTGGTGAATAATTTATTTTATTCCCATATTTATACCAAATATAGTTAAGGTAATTTTTGTATATTTCTATAAATTTGTTTGGTATTTGAAAGACTAAATTGCATACAATTGCAATTTTAGCCTACTTTAAGATTTAATAGCATTTTATAATTATAAAATTGGTTTCAGTATTTTTAAATTAATATTTATATATTATTAACTGACTCAGTACTTTTAATTTGCTTTTAAAAACTTTTTTACTATTTTTTATAAAATAAAAGGAAAAAATTGACTATTTAAGTTTTGGCCTCATTTCATTTCAATTGTAGCCCTATTTACGTTTAAATTTCAGCCCTCAATTGATCCAACCCTAACCCCCAATTGGACCGGCCCAATTTCATTCTTAACCCGACCCCCGACCCAACCATTTAACCTATAAGGCCCCGTAAATAATTTTTGGTCTCAAAACTTAGTAACTCGTGGTGTCGACTCCGAATATGTGTTAGGAACGGTTCGGACCCTTGGTAGTGATCTAAGCCTTTAAAAATCAAAAGAATCAATTTTTCCAGAAAATGTCAAAAATGCAGTCCAGAATGCGGTCGCATAATCGATATGTGGACCGCATTCCTACCGCAGAGTGAAGCAGAAGAATTGTCAAAGTTGATGTCAAAAATGTGGTCCATTATGCGATCGCATAATCCATATGCGGACCACATTCCTGCGGCATAGTGAACCAGAGAGTTGGTCTAAGTTGATGTTGAAAATGTGTCCATTCTGCGATCGCAGAATCGAAATGCGGACCGCATTTCCACCGCATACCCAGGCAGAGATGTTCAGTGATTAGGGTCAGTTCTGCGGTCCAATATGCGGACCGCATTTCGGTTCTGCGATCGCAGAATGGACCGCAGATCTCACCCGGGCTTCTATTTTCTAAAATTTAAAACCCGACCCCCTTTCTATTATAACGCCCTAACCCCTCATTTTAACCATTTTAAAGAACAAAATAAGAGAGAGGGAGGAGGGGTTCTTGAGAGAAAAACTAATCTTCTTCAAAATTGTTCCTCAAATTGCTTGGTCCGGAAGATTTTAAAGCAAGTGTCTTCATCTCCATTTCTACGGGTAAAATCCCTAACCCTTTTTCCTTGATTTCCAGATTTTTAAGCTAAGGGAGGGAGTCTCATGCTTTGATTCTTGAAATAATGGGTGGAAACTCACATGCATGTCTTTCAAAATCTAAAATTTAGTAAGGGGAATTGGGTAGAAGTAAGGGGCTGTGCTCGATAACCTAAATGTGTTCGGGTAGTAATTGTGAATTTCAAATTCTAAGAAATATGTGCTAATTTGTAAACTAGATTGACGTGGCTAGATTGCTTGGTGACTGATAATAGGAGTTTAAAAAGGGAATTCGACTCCAGGTATGTATGGCTAGCCTTGACCTTGTAAAATCACCTTGTTGGTGTCCAAATGTGTGGTATGTGACATTCACGTGGGTAAATTGTGAAATTCGTGTGATTTGCATGGTTGTGATTATGATATGTGGTATTAGATGAAAAACAAATGACGTAAGGAAATT
>MU690032.1:122443-145335 GCA_026770625.1 Nicotiana glauca
GATCTAAAATTTATTTATATGGCTAGTTCTTGGAATACCGAATAAGGAAAACAAGGGGTGGCTCATGGGTTAGGAAAGGCACCCAGGTCCGCTTGACTGGGGATACCCGGTCGAGCGCCGGTCATGTCCCTCGAGTTTGGGGCGTGACATAACCCACCTGGCTTTTTTGTTAATCCAGGCCATTGATCATTTTGATCAACAGCCAGGATCGCTCCTTGCCTTTTTTAATTCCCCTACCCTAACGTAATCCCCTCATTTCATTTGGTATGCCACCTTTGAATACTCTCCCTCTCTCAAACTCTCTCGAAGGTTCCCTGGAACCCTAGCCTCTCTCATCCTCTTCGACCATAACCTCACAGGAATCCATCGCTTCTCAGGCCGTGGATGGCTTGTACTCACCCCCCTCCACCATTAGACCCTGGGTGTTCAAAGTTTCAAGGTATGACCTCAACGATTTATGGCTTTGAGGCCTCTCCGGCCTTGTTCCGGCATATTCAAAGCATTAGGAGCCGAATTCTAACTCATCCGACTCAAGATCGAACTTTCTTCCAAGCCTTTCTCATTTCTAGGGTTTCTCCGAAACCCTAAGCTATTCGAGGTTTTTCTCTGTTTGTTTTCTTAGATCTATGCTATATCTGTGTTCTACTGGACTTTTAAAGTGTTTTCCCCAAACTTTTCTTTCCAAATCGCTTCTCTTCGATTTAGGGTTTCTGAAAGGGTTTAAAAACATCTTTCTGATTCTTCCTTTTTCTTTTCTTTATGTGTGTTTGCCTATACTATGTTTTACCACGCATGTGTTGTTCTTCTGCTTTTCTTTCTACTATACATGACTCTTCCGTACTTTGTATTTCTACTGTGTCTATAGATTAGGCTCGCATGTTAATCTTTGTTATGTTTTCCTACATGTTCTTTGCTATACTTTTCAGTATTCTTCTACTGTATGTGTTTCCTGCTGAGTTCTTAAATTTTGTTTGCTTTACTGGACTTTGTTCGAGTTCTTGCCAAACATGTTTCATCTACTGTTTCTTAAGTTTATATCACCCTTTTTCTCTTCTGAACTTGCTTATGTTCCGAGCTTCTCTTAAAATATGTTCTTTATGCTTTTAAATCAACCTTTTCACTTTGTTGCTTCAAACCTGCAATTGTATATGTGTGTTTCCTCATGAGGCTCTAAAACAGACCTCTAAGTCTGTTTCAATAGCTTGCCTTCTCATCTTTGTATCTGATTCGAGTTGAAACCCTAGGATTTGGGGCTTTTTGGCAAGTTTAATTTGTGTTTGGACTAGGGTTCTACTTTGGAACCCTGGACTCTCAGACTTATTCTGAGTCTATAAACTGAACTTGAACCTCTTTTCTTATGACTCTTTCTATGGCCAGTCTTTTCTAATTAACATGGCAACTCTTTCTTGTTTGACATGCCTGTGTGCTTTATATATGAGAAATTCTTCTTTCAAAAGGTTTCGCCAACTCATGATTGCATTCAGAATCTCTTTAGGTTTGATTGATTGTTATTAATTTTTCTTAAGTAAAGTCCTTTCCTCACTTTTCCTGACTTGGTTCATTCGAACAAAGCCTGTAATTTTGATTTTTTACTGGCAGATTGATTGATTCCCTTTCCTTATTCTCATAAACCGTGTACCACTGGACTTTTGCCTTAAATAAACTTCTGTGTATTTACCCTTCTTGTGCTACTTTGGAAAAGATTTTGGTCAAATTCTTTCCTTAATTATCTTTTACCCGTTTGAAATCAGAATCCCTTAACTAAAGGGAGGCTTTATGTAATTGATTGCAAAACTATTTTCTTACCTTTTCTTACTTGCTTTCTGCACTATAAAGGGGCACGACCCTTCTGCACTTTGACACTTCCAATTCAATACTCTTTAAGACACCTTGAGTTCAACACTTGCACTCTCAATTACTTACACTCTCAATTTCAATACTCTCATGTTCTCATCTGAGTTTCTTCTGGTTGTTTGTTTGCAATTTGGGCTTTACTACTGCTTTTTTCTCTTCTTATTTCCTGAAACTGGTATGTTCTAATTTTGTTTTTAGCCTCATCCCTATGTGTTTAGTTTACAGTTTCTACAATCTTGTCTACTTTGCTGTTTATGTTCAGTATTGAATATGCGATTCTCTTTGCATCTATTGTTGTTGTGAATTCCCCCATACCCTTACTCCCTACTATGTGTTTGAATTAAGGTTCAGGCATGGCAGTATCCAAATTGCTGCTCATGTCTGGACCTGATCCTTAATGGATCCTAACCCCCAAATAATATGGCTAACAGGCTGGTTAGGGGTGTGCCAGCACTCCTAATTGCTGGGTATGACCACCAGCCTGCCATGGCCTTCCCTAAATCCCCTCTACGCATTTTCACTATCTCTTAGGTTTTAAGTTCTGCCCCCTCCTATGAGCCTTGCGTTGATACCCTGAGTTCCCTCTGCACTTGGACATTTGAGGGTTGGCCCTTCCACACTGCACTATAGTTAACCTGCAATATATTTGGGGTGTAAGCACTGTCCGGAGTCCACCTGAGACTCTTAGGGAACTTTGACACATCCCAAATAAGAGAAAGGCTTTGGAAATCCTGATCTTTGGAGTTGGTTTATCTCATATTTTAGACCTTGAGTCTGAATTAGGCTCCTTGGTTATAGTTTAATTTCTGATGTAATTTTATTTTTTCATGATTCATTCTGGTGTGTAATAATTTGTAATAACTTATGGGGTTTTAGTGAAAAGGGGAGGGTCACTCATGTATGCAAAGGGTAGACAACATGCTTATAGGTGTTACTATTTACAAGTTCTGCACTTCTGCATATATAGAAATCATGTCTTTAAAGTTTTGCATTCATATAGAAATCATGCCTACAGAATTCTGCACTTTTGCATGTATAGAAATCATGTCTCTAAGGTTCTGCATTCATATAGAAATCATGCCTACAGGTTTCTGCACTTCTGCATATATAGAAACCATGTCTTTAAGGTTCTGCACTCATATAGATGCCATGACTATGGGCTTCGGCACTCTTCCATCATATAGATAACCTATCTACAGGATCTCTTAAATTCTGCATAAACATCTATTACTAGGCAAACAGTTTATAGGTTTAAATAATGAATTGCATTCTAGATATCATGCCTATAGGACTCTTGCATTTCTATAAACATTTTAAAATCAATAACACTTAGAAAGCATGCCTATAGGAGTAACCAACTAAGCTGAATCTGAATCGCCTATTCCATCTAAGTCTAAACTCAGTAAATATCATGCCTCAATACCTGCAGAGCTATTGTTTTCTATAATCAACAAGCCTTCTTTAAAAACAGTGTACTCCTGCATTATTAGATGTCATGCCTATAGGTTTCACCTAGGCAAGCCATTAGGTAACTAATTAACTACACCAGTCTTTAGTAATTACAACCAGCAGGCAGGCCTAATTCAGACTTATTATCTGAAAAATATGTGATAAATCAACCTGCCTTAACGTTTCAAGTTTAATTAAGACCTAATCAGTATCTGAAAGACATGCCAAAACTATATGTTTCTCTTCGTTTTAAGGAGGTTTGCTTGAGCCTTATTTGTTTATGTACTTCCTCATACTTGTCATATATGTTTTGACTGTCGCCTTAGACTTTTAGCCTTTTAAACTCTAAAAGCTAAATCTCCCTCTCCTTTAGGACTAGTAGTCCATAATACCTTTGGGGCTGATAGGATTGGGACGGGTAATAGCATGCAATAAGTAACGAGACCATTCCACGATTTAATACCTTAACGGGGTGGGAAAAGGTAGACATGGATATGATGACCACGCGATAACACCACGTGTATAAACGGTTACCGGGTGTTGTGTGGGGTGATCCATGTTATTTATAAACCTAGGACCCCCCTTCCCTTTACTTGTTTACTTTTTTTTGGAATTTTAAAAGCTGTTTAATTTTCAGTTTCTTTTACTTCAGTTACTCACACAAATTAATTAAAAAACCTTTCGTTTACTTGTTTAAATTTCAGTACTGTTTTTCTTCCCAAAACTTCCGTTTCTTTCACCTCTTTTCCGATTACTTACAACAATCATGTGTGAACCCCTTCCCCTTTACTCGTGTGTTTTTTTAGAATTCTAAAAACTACTTTCTTCCAAATTTCAGCATTCTTTAACTTCTTGTACTTCAGTTGATTCCAACCACTATGTGAAAGCTATCTATTATTTGTAATGCTTGCTTGTTTACTTGTTGTTTGTATTTAAAGTCACAATTGTAGCATGGCTGGGAACCACACTAATGGATCTTGAGGGGTGCCTAATACCTTCCCCTCGAGATAATTTCAAGCACTTACCCAAATCTCTGGTTTTCTAAATCAAATTCATTCTTAGTGTCCTAATGCACTTAATCATTAGGTGGATACTCTTCAAAATCACAAACCCAATTCCCAAAAGGAAAAGAGTTGTCCGCCCAAATGTCATAAACCCGATTTCGTGAGGAAAATGGGGCATCGACAGCATGGCGAATCCACTAGGAAATTCTTTAGGCTTTTACCATTTCATGTTACTTGTGACTTTACTGCTTCTTTATTGCCTTTGTTTAATGTCTTTATCTCTTCTTCTACTACGAAACCGACTTGGCTCTTTGTTTATTTTCTTTATTTCTTATCATGCTTTCTTTTACTGCTTTCCTTTAATACTGTTGTAATTATGAGCAATTATTGTAATCATTACTTTATGAACATGCAAATACATGACAATTTGTTTAATTCTTGTAACTGCATATTCAACATCATATTCCACCCGTCCCAAACAAAATACCATAGCAACGCTTATAATGAGTGGTTGCGCCCTTCCGATATCATTACCCCCTGAATTTGGCAAAGGCGTATTTGCGGTAAAACCAGTTGATCAACGGTGTAATCGACAGTTCCGTGCCTTTTCCTCTTGAGTTGTTCGCTCAAGGGTACCGGTCTAATACCCCATAGAAACCCTACTCTATTTAATTGTGCATGCATCACTGTCAAAACCTAGCCGAGTCAGTTATGATGTCCGCATAATGACTCTTTAAGATAAGCCTTGTCCAAAGTCCATCGGGTTTCCTTGGAACCCAAACGGACACTACACGTCTGTGCATTTATTTGGAGAACTAAATGTTTCTTATGCTAATTATTGATTTTTAAATAGTCGAGTCTGGCGGGGGTAAGGACCTAACACTTTTGTTTTGCAGAAAATGAGGCACGAAGTCCCCAGATTTGGCATGGTCACCAACATCCACCCGAAATTATTAAAGTGGTGGGAAGATCTTCATTCCAGTGATCAGACCCTTGTCCGAAAATACTTGGGAAATTTACTTCTCTTCTGGTAATCCAACTCAACAACAAAATTATTGAAGCTGCTACCCTGTTCTGGGATTGCGATAGGTCTGTGTTTCACTTCGGGGAGATTGAGATGACACCCCTACTAGAGGAAATAGGAGGACTAGCTGGTATACCATGGGAAACTCCGGGTCTGTTAATGCCAGAAAAACGCAAGGGTCGAGGTTTTCTTAAGATGATGGGTCTAAAAGAAGAATCTGGATTTAACTTGCCCGAAGGAGTCGTACATTCCCTATGAATATTTGTACGAAAGATACGGTCACAACAAATCTTATCGTACTTACCCTGAGGAGTTCGCCCTCAGATCATTGGGGCATATCCACCGAAGGGTCTTTGTCTTTATATTCTGCTTCTTGGGGATGATAGTATTTCCTATGAAGAAGGCTAGGATCCGTACCAGACTAGCCATGGTCACCAAGACTTTAATGGAGAGAATCGGTGGGCAGCCATTTAGCATAGTGCCCATGATTATTGCAGAGATATATCGAGCCCTAGAAACGTGTCAGCAGGGAGCCAATCACTTTGAGGGTTGCAACTTATTGCTCCAACTCAGGCTTATGGAGCACCTCCAAAAGGGTGAATATCGACAAGAGATCTAGCGTAGGTGTCACGTCCCAAATTCGTGGGACATAACCGGCGCTCGACTGGGTATCCCCAGTCAAGCAGACCTGGGTGCCTTTCCTATCCCACGCGTACCCCGTATTTTCATTGTCCATTAATCAAAGGAAATAGTCATTTATAATTAAAACACCATTTTTACAAAACATACATAGTCACTTAATGAGGTTACAACTTTCATTGCCCAATATACGAAATACATATTTACATAAGTTCGCAATCCACATTTACTGTCTACGGAGCCTTTAAACATGAAAAAGGGATGATATAGTACTTGCCGGTAACAAGGCTCCGGCTATACCTTATACAAATGTCAAAACAAGATCCAAAATAGAAGTGGCATGAGCCACGCAGGGCCCCGAAAGGAAAAGGGTTCACCAATTCAGCTGATAGGGAGTGACGAAGAGCTACGGTCGGTGGACTGGAGTACCTGCTATGGATCCACCTACAATCATAACACGAATGTAGCGCCCCCGGCAAAAAGGGACGTCAGTACACTTGAATTGTTCTGGTATGTATGAACAAACTTGCTCCAAGTAAACTCCAGCCATACGCAAGTAGGTAACAGTAATAGAAACAACAATCAAATGCGCAAGAAATGAACAATTAAGCCAAACAAGTTTTCAATCTCTCCTGTTTCCCCTTCCACAATGCCACATCAATGATTTCACAATTTGCTCATATGTTGATTTCAATAGTGATTTCGATCACTTTCCACCCTTATTACCTCGGCCACCCTTATCACCACAACCCATACCTTATAACTTCGTGTTGCGGCGCGCAACCCGATCCCACCGTATACTCATAATTCACAAACAACACAACAACAATCAACAATTCACAAGGATCAACAACAGCACTTCTAAAGAAATAACAATAACAATTTACAAGTATTTCCATAACCATCAATACTATTTTCCTTCATATCCAACAACTCATATGTGCTATACATTACAACGACAATTGCCCACAATAAGCCATAGATGTGGTTATCACAGTTATTCCAGTAGCATCATTCACAATTTTCTTCCATCATTTGTTTTTCAACTCTTACCACATAACACTTTCACAATCACGCATTTAGTTTATTGCCAGTTACTTGCACCATTATATCGGGAGACTTAACCACAACACTCAATCAAACCAATCACAAGAATTTCACAACAATCACAATCATACCAATCACAATAATTTTCATGAATAAGCCACGTAGATATCACATACCAAACATTCGTACACCAAACAAGACGATTCTACAAGGATCAAGGTTAGCCATACATACCTCGATTACGCTTTCCTTAAGTTACTACAACGTTCCGGAAATTCTAGCAATTCCAATCTACTATGAGACATAACAAAATTGAACACAAATTAGAAACGTATTCATGGTTTCAACTCATTTGGGCATTTTATCAAATACTAGTTGAGCATCTTGATTTCAAATCTATTTTACAAGGTTTCCTTCATTTCCCAACCCAATCTTTACCTATTTATGTTAAACAATCTTCCCACAAACCTAATTTATACATGCATGAATACATAATAGTATTACACCCAAGAATCATACATCAATACCCCATCTTATACCCCAAACTCGAAATTAAAGCCTAATGTATAGAATCTTACCTCTTAGATGAAGAACTTGAGATTGGGTTCTTTGATTCTTAAAGATTGATGTAAGATTTGGATGATTTAAATGTTGGGTTACTCCTTCTATCTCTAAAATTCTCTCACATCTCTCTAAAATTAGTAAGAAATGACCTCAAAATGAACCCTAAGGCCTATATATCAAAATGGGGTCGGGTTATAAAAAATAGGGAAATTAACCCTCCGATGTCAGGTTTGCTATAGCAGAATGGACCGCAGAACGCGAATGCTGGCCGCATAATGCACCGCAAAACTGGCATCCAAAACTGGGCTACACTGGTCCAATTTGCGACCGCAGATAAAAAATGCGGACCGTATAATGGACATTGAGATCGCAGATCTGACATGACACATGATCACATTTTCCAGTCTTTGGTAATTTGATCATAACTTTGTGTAGGAATATCCAAATGATGAACGGTTTGAAGAGTTGGAAACTAGACTCAAAGATATTTCATTTGATAGGTTATTCATCACATAAAACATTATACATATTTAGAAGTGCTTGATCAAAGTGGGGACTTGTGCAAGTACCTTTGGAATCTTAGCCTATTATGAACTTTTCCAATTTTCCTTAGACTTAGGCCTTTCTTTGGACCCCAAATTACTTACCATAGGACATATACACATATTTACCAAGTCCAATTGATGTACACCATGTTAATAGCACATAAAATATTATAATTAGCCTACGTGGCACCACGAAATCCTAGGTTACTTAGCGAAATTTTCCTGGGCCTTACTGTAGGGATTGGGATGATCATATCGCCTTCCATCAGCCAAGGCGAATGAACTATATGCCCAATATGTTTGCTCAACCAGAAGATGCCAAGGGATGGGTAGAGTTGTTCAAAAATCTGAAAGAGGACCAAGTACAATGGATGTTCGAATGGTTCCCTACTGAAGAGTTCATTGCTCGATATAGGGATGCACCATTTATGATACTCATCGGTTTGAGAGGAACTTATCATTATGTCCCTCTCCGAGTCATTAGACAGGCATGTAGGAGGCAGATTATACCAAGGGTCGACAAGATGAGTCACTTCCAGGCCGCATTTCAAGATGATGGCAGCCCTTACAAGTGCCAAGCCCAACACATGTGGCACTGCAAAATCATCATGGGAAGAGATACTATTAAGCCGAACAGGTACCATGCTGGTTATACGCCATACTATCCAAGCTGGCTGGAGGATAATCATAGTGGTTTGGGTCAACCCGAGTTTGTTCGAGGATATATGATCATCGTCGAGAAGGCTGAAGCATAGGTTAAGTACAACCAATTGCGCAAGAGGATTCGGGAATGCGAAAGTGAGCACCTGGAAATTCAAGAAGCCAACCAAAAGCTGATTGAAGAGTGGAAAGACATGTTTGTCAGTGCCAACAAGCGATTGGGGTACTTGGGGTGGGGTTTAGTGGAGCTAGAAAGGAAATTCATCAAGAGGATCGAAGACTGACAGAATGCTGAGGGAAACGAAGGTGGACACCTAGCCAGAGCCTACTTGCTGCTAGGACTTCTTGAGCTGGTGAAGCTGTTCAACGGAGCCAAAGACGCCGAGTCTGGGGAAGGTCCTTTTGGGACCAAGTAGTTAGGATTCCTTTTCTTTTGCCTTAAATGTAATAAGGCCAATGGCCATTAGTGACATTTTATATTCTGCTATTTTAGTTTCGTTTTGGGATTCATCTTATTTTATCAATAAAATGAGGCATTTAGCATTATAAGTTCCCCAAATCAACTTGTCGCTAGGCCTACCTAGGGCACAATGAGGCTCCCAAATTAGGACACGATTTATATTCTTGCACTATGTGTTTAAATATTGCAACTTCTTTTTCTTATAATCCTCACTAACTTGCTACCTTTTTTGTTTTACTTTTTGTTTTATTCCCCTTCCCAAAGGTTAGTTCGTGCACTCTGGCATCGTCAACATACTCCACAAGATCCAAAGGCCCTCCACCTACTCCTCCTCCTAGTCCCGTCAGAAACAAGAACAAGGTAAAAATGGAGGATTTGAGTAACATCAGAAAGGAAAACTCAGTCGAATGGGTAGAGGTTACTCAGGGTATTCAGGTTTCCAAGGAAAGTGCTTCCCAACTCGAGCAGAAGTTGTTGAAATTTCAAGAAGAACTGGACCAAGTTCGGAACTTGGCAAGCTTGTCGTTTTCCCTCACCACCCCAGATGTCAACTTTCCCAACGCTCAAAATCCCATACCTCTACAAAACATCCCAAAACCACAAAACCAACCCGCTCCCCATCACCACTGTAACACTTGCCACACTTCCAACAACACCCCACTGCTCATCCTTGAACCACTGAACTCCACAAATGATCATCTCCACACTCACCATAACACCCCCATCTATGTGGAAACCATACCACACTCTACTCAACCCATTTAAAGCACACCTGAGTCTGATGACAAAGACTCGCTTATCAGGAATCTGGCCGCAGAACTCAAGAAGCTGACTAGCCGAGTTCAGGGTGTTGAAGGAAGCAAGGGTATCGAGGGATTGAACTACGAAGACCTTTGCATACAACCAGATGTCGAACTGCACGAGGGGTACAAACCTCCCAAGTTCGAGATGTTTGATGGCATAGGGGATCCCAGAGTCCATTTGAGGACATACTTCGACAAACTGGTCGGAGTAGGAAAGGATGAAAAGCTTCGCATGAAGCTTTTTATGAGAAGTATGAAAGGAGATGCTCTATCTTGATACATTAGCCAAGACCCGAAGAAGTGGACGAATTGGGTAAGTATGGCGTCCGATTTCATGGACAGGGTCAGATTCAACACGAAGAATATGCCAGATGTGTTCTATATCCAGAACCTAAAGAAGAAACCTACGGAGACATTCCGCGATATGCTACTCGTTGGAGATCAGAAGCTACTAAGGTCAGACCAGCTTTAGAAGAAAAACAAATGAACATATTTTTCGTCCGAGCTCAAGACCCACAGTACTACGAAAGGTTGATGTTGATTGAAAGCTAGAAATTTTCCGACATCATCAAGCTAGGGGAGAGGATCGAGGAAGGAATTAAAAGTGGTATGGTCACAAACCTTGAACCTTTGCAGGCTACCAACAAGGCTCTACAGTCTGGTGGCATGTCCAAGAAAAGAGACGTAAGCGCTGTGATGGTTGCACAGAGAACAAAATCCCCAATCAAATACCAAACCTACCCAATATCTCCACTCATATATCAACCTACCCCAAATTACCAAGCACCCTCGCCCTCTTACCAAGCTCCACCACCTACTTACCAATCACCTCCACCATCAACATATCAGCCTACTTCACACAGATACTCCTAACCCGCATATGTCTACCAATCCTACAACACCCAACAAGCCCGCTATCAATCACCTCCCCCTCGCCAAAACTTTCTTAGACCCCGACCACCGCAGACCTCCCAAACAGTATACCGCCATTGCCGAACCTATCGAACAGCTGTACGAAAGGCTCAAAGCTGCTGGTTATGTCACCCCTATCCCTGCCATAACCCCCAAAAAACCCCTCCCAATAAGTCAACCCAAAAAAACCTGTGCTTACCATTCCGCATGAAGGGGCATACCATTGATGAGTGCCGCTCTCTAAAGGATAAGATCCAAGATTTGATTGACAGCAAGATCATCGTGGCAAAGGATCCTGCTCCGAATGTCCGCAACAACCCTCTACCGGATCACAAGGGTTGAGGCATTCACATGATTGAGATAGAAGATGATTGGGACCCCAAAGGATTGATCGGGTTGATAGATGAAGGTGACGAGCCAAAGAAACCAACAACTACCCTTAACCCGATTGTGGTCCAGATTCAGCTTTTTGAAGACGCTAAAGTGAACATGTCCATACACTTGATCTTGAAACACCATCCTCCGCAAAGACGCCAACACTAATTGAGGTCGAGTTTGGGTCCCCAAAGGCACCTGCGCCATTTGAGGTTGCTGTGTTACCTTCCAAAGCAAGGGTACCCATTCCAGTAGCAATGTCAGCCATAACACCATTCCACACAAAAGCCATACCATGGGATTACATAGCCGAGGCAAGGAGAAAAGGGAAAGCCAAATCCGGAGAAGCAATTGCGGCACAGGGTATGACAAGAACCGGCAGGGTTTATACTCCGGAACATTTGGCTGAATCGGGCAAGCAGGCCTCTGGATGGCCAACCATCACTGAAACTGGGCCCGACGACCTCTGGAGGAAGATACAAGCCGAAGAGTATTCAGTCATTGATCAGTTGAACAAAACACTCACCCAGATTTCTATCTTAGCTCTGCTACAAAGCTCTGACATACATAAGAATGCCTTGTTGAAGGTGTTGAGTGAGGCATATGTACCAAGCAATATCACCGGAGGAGAAATGACAAACATGGTAGGGTAGGATTTGGAGAGTGACAAAATCACTTTTCATGAAAATGAATTGCCACCGGAAGGGTTGAGCCACAACAAGGCATTGCACATCACCGCGCAATGCGAGGATTATTTCATCACCAGGGTCCTGATCGATGGAGGGTCCAGCCTCAATATTTGTTCGTTGATAACACTCAGGACATTAGGGAAGGGTCTGCATGAGATCAAAGACGGGGCCATCAAAGTTAAGGCCTTCGACGGTTCCCAAAGGTCCACTATTGGGGAGATTAGCATGTGTTTATAGATGGGGCCTACTTGGTTCGATGTTGACTTTCAAGTGATGGACGTGCCAGCATCTTAAAAATTACCGTTAGGACGGCCTTGGATTCATGTCGCTAGGGTTGTAGAATCAACCCTACATCAGGCAGTGAAATTTTAGTGGAATCACCAAGAGGTGATTATTCACGGCGACGGTAGCAATCCCATATACAGTCGCCAGACCATCCTAGTAATCGGAGGAAAAAGGAAGATAGGCGGAGAAACCTACCACCACATCGAGTGAGTCAATGCCGTTGACAAGGATAAATGGTGGAACAACAAAATTGAAAGCATATTGAACTGGTACGGGTATGAACCAGGCAAAGGACTCGGCAAAAATCTCCAAGGGATCGCTAAGCCTATCAAGCTGAAGAAATATGGTACCACTTTTGGTCTGGGATACGAGTATACCTGGAAAGAGTTCAATGAATGGTCGCCACCATGGCGAAGATCTTGTTATCCATTAGAGAAGCCGATACCCCGCTTGGAATAGACTTTTCAACTAGCCGATGTTATATATGGGTCGGAAGAAGAGAAAGCACTAGCGGTGATGAGGAGTTTGTTTTTGGAAGATGATAACAAGGACTGTTGTGTCATTTTCGAGGAGGAGGGGGAGGAAGGCCCTTCCATACAAGCCGTGAGCCAAGGAGCGTGCCTCAACAATTGGTCCATTAGAATCACCAGAGCCCGGAAAGCTTTGGGTTAGCAAGGCTGAACAAAGCACCATGCATTAGCTTTATTTTTTTTTGCTAGTTGACTTTTCGCATTTTTGATTTTGAAATAAAAGCTCAAACGTTCAAAACTATTATGAAATTTATCAAAGCACTCTAGTTTCTTACGTTTCTTACTCTTATTACTTTCTCTCATTTACTTTATTTACAGTATTACTATTACTTATCTTGATGAATCAACGACTGTGACATGCAATGAGACAACACAACAAACAGATATAGACTTAGAGGAAGATGATATACCAGAAGAGGTCGAGGATTTTGAGAATAGACCCAAGTCCAACTTGGACGAGACTAAGGTTGTTAACCTGGGAGATGCCGAAAATGTCAATGAAACATGCATTAGCGTTCATTTGTTGCCATTAGAAAAGGAAGAGTACATGGAATTTCTAAGGGAATATGAGGACATATTCGCCTGGTCGTATGACGACATGACTGGTTTGAGTACGTCTATTGTGGCACACAAACTGCCAACTGATCTGACATGTCCACCGGTAAAGCAGAAGCTCAGAAAGTTTGAACCTGACATGAGTTTGAAAATCAAGGAAGAAGTCACCAAGCAAGTCAAGGCTAAGGTTCTTAGAGTAGTAGAGTATCCAACATGGTTAGACAACATCGTGCTAGTAACGAAGAAAGATGGGAAGGTCAGAGTCTGTGTCAACTTCCGGGATCTCAACCAGGCCAGTCTGAAAGATGACTTCCCCTTGCCAAACATACACATTCTGATAAACAATTGCGCCAAGCATGAGCTACAGTAATTTGTTAATTGTTTTGCTGGGTTTCATCAGATATGGATGGATGAAGAGGACGCTGAGAAAATGGCTTTCATTACACCGTGGGGGATGTATTGTTACAAAATGATGCCATTCGGATTAAAGAATGATGGGGCCACCTACATGAGGGCCATGACCACTATTTTCCATGATATGATACATAAGGAGATCGAAGTATATGTAGACGATGTTATTATCAAGTCCAAGAAATTGACTGATCACATGGAGGATTTGAGGAAGTTCTTCAACAGACTGAGAAGGTATAACTTGAAGCTGAATCCTGCAAAATATGCATTTGGAGTTCCCACCGGAAAACTACTTAGGTTTATTGTAAGTCATCGAGGGATAGAGCTGGATCCATCAAAGGTCAAAGCCATTCAAGAATTGCCACCGCCAAAGAACAAGAAGGATGTAATGAGTTTCTTGGGGAGACTTAACTACATCAGCCGATTCATATCTCAATCTATTGTCATCTGTGAGCCAATCTTTAAGATGTTGAAGAAGGACGCTGCTACCAAATGGACTGATGACTATCAGAAAGCTTTTGACAAAATCAAGGAGTACTTGTCAGCACCGCCAGTCTTGGTCCTGCCCGAGCCGGGCAAACCTGTATTGCTCTACCTTGCAGTATTGGATGGAGCATTTGGTTGTGTTCTGGGGTAGCATGATAAAACGGGGAGGAAGGAGCAGGCCATCTATTATCCCAGCAAGAAGTTTACCCCGTACGAGGCTTGGTATTCTCTATTGGAATGTACCTGTTGTGCTCTGACTTGGGTAGCCCATAAGCTGAGGCACTATTTTTGTGCCTACACTATATACCTCATATTAAGAATAGATCCGCTAAAGTACATCTTGTAAAATCCCATGCCTATTGGCAAGCTAGCCAAGTGGCAAATCCTCCTGAGTGAATTTGACATTGTCTACGTAACTCAAAAGGCAATCCAAGGACAAGCATTGGCAGATTATCTTGCCGAGAATCCTGTGGACAGAAAATACAAACCCCTAAAGACGTATTTTCCCGATGAAAAGATATCCTTCATAGGAGAAGATGTTGCAGAGTCCTATGATGGTTGGAGGATATTTTTTGATGGAGCGGAAAATTTCAAAGGAGTTGGCATAAGAGCGGTCCTAGTATCGAAAATCGGTCAACATTATCCGGTATCCGCAAAGCTCAGGTTCCCATGCACTAACAATATGGCTGAATACAAAGCTTGCATATTAGGGCTCAAGATGCCCATTGACATGAACATCCAAGAGTTGCTTGTAATTAGAGATTCCGACCTGCTTATACATCAGGTCTGAGAAGAATGGATAACCAAGAACTCTAAGATACTCTCTTATCTGCATCATGTACAGGAGTTGAGGAAGAGATTCACAAGGACAGAGCTCCAACATGTTCCCAAGGTCCAGAATGAGTTTGCCGATGCATTGGCTACCCTGGCCTCTATGATACAACATCCAGATAAGAATTTCATTGATCCTATTCTCGTGAAGATCTACGATCAGCCAGATTATTATGCTCATGTCGAAGAAGAAGCGGATGGAAAACCTTGGTTTCACGACATCAAGGAATATTTAGCCAAAGGAGAATATCCAGAGCTTGCAAACACTACTCAGAAGCGCATGCTTCGATGATTGTCCAATAATTTCTTTCACAGCGGAGGAATCCTGTATAGGAGGACTCCGGATTTGGGATTGCTAAGGTGTGTCGACGTAAAAGAAGCCTCCAGACTAGTAGAAGAAATACATGCCGGTACCTATGGACCACATATGAACGGCTTTGTCTTAGCTAAGAAGATACTCTGGACAAGTTATTTTTGGATGACTATGGAGACGGACTGCATCCAGAAAGTGCCACCGCTGTCAGATACATGCCGATTTGATAAGGGTGCCTCTAAATGAGCTTAATGCAACAAGCTCACCATAGCTGTTCACCGCTTGGGGAATGGATGTTATTGGACCAATCGAACCTGCCGTATCAAATGGGCATAGGTTCATCCTAGTGGCGATTGATTTTTTCACCAAATGGGTTGAAGCAGCATCCTACAAGGCAGTGACTAAGAAAGTTGTGGCAGATTTTGTCCGCAATCGTATTGTTTGTCGATTTGGGATTCCAGAATCAATCATTAATGACAATGGATCCAACCTCAATAGTGATTTGATGAAATCTATGTGTGAAACCTTCAAGATCAATCACAAGAATTCCACAACTTACAGGCCTCAGATGAATGGAGTTGTAGAAGCCGACAACAAGAACATCAAGAAGATATTGAGGAAGATGATAGAAAAGCATAAGCAGTGGCATGAGAAGCTATCATTTTCTTTATTGGGATATCACACCACAGTCCGCACATCGAATGGAGCAACTCCCTACATGCTGGTTTACGGTATAGATGCGGTCATTCCCGCCGAGGTAGAAATTCCCTCCCTAAGGATCATACATGAAGCAGAACTCGACGATGTAGAATGGGTAAAGAGTCATTACGAACAGTTAGCCCTCATAGATGGTAAAAGAATGAATGTAGTTTTCCATGGTCAACTTTACCAGAACAGAATGTTCAAAGCTTTCAACAAGAGAGTCAAACCAAGACGGTTCACACCGGGGCAGCTGGTGTTAAAGAAGATTTTTCCACATCAAGATGAAGCCAAAGGGAAATTCTCTCTGAATTGGCAGGGTCCATACATAGTTCATCGGGTTCTGACAGGAGGAGCCCTCGTACTCATAGAAATGGATGGAGAACTTTGGCCAAAGCCGGTAAATTCAGATGCAGTCAAGCGATACTATGTGTAATCATTTATGATTTCCTTATGTAATTTGAACTACGTCTGACCTGATTCCCATTTAAGAGGGGATACGTAGGCAACCTTATGGGTTCGGTCACAATTCAATAAAATTTTCATTCCCCCCCGCACTTGGAAATTGGGGCAGAATTTTGAGGAGGACCCTCAAAATTCCAAAGTAACTTCAGCCGATTATCGCAAGCAACCGTCAGAAGCAGCAGCCCAGTAAACTGGGGCAGAATTTGTAAGGCCCCGTGAAATCCCTACTCGAAAACTCGGATCCCTTGGTGCCAAGTTAGGAGAATGTGTTAGTTTTGGATTGAATAATGCATTATAAAGTCAAGAATAAGTTTCCAGATAAATACAAAAAATGCGATCCAGAATGCAGCCGTAAATCAGGTATGCGGACCGCATATCTGCCGCGGAGTTAGTCAGAATGTTGGTTAAAATTGAAGTCAACTATGCGGTCGAAAATGTGGTCGCATAATCGAAATGCGGACCGCATAGTCGTCGCATATTTTCCTTTGAATTTTGTGAGGGTCAGTTCTGCGGTGCACTTTGCGACCGCAGAATGTGAATGCGGACCGCATTTCTGCTGCAGACTCAGTCAGAGTGCCCAATTTCTGAGGAGCATTTTGCGGTCCATTATATGGACCACATGTTTACTCATTTGCGATCGCATATTTGACTCGGGGCTCCAATTTTCTAATTTTTAACCTGACCTCCCTATCGATATATCCGATGTTATAACTCATTTCAAGCATTCTTCTGAGCATTTCTAGAGGGAGAGAAAGGGTTTTTAGAGAGGGAAGGTCTCCCCATCAAATTTCTCCATAAGATATGGCTAAATCCTTGAAGAAAATCAAGTGAAGACCCCTAGACCTTCATCTCAAGAGGTAAGGCTACATCACCCCAACTCTTATTTTTATTCTCAGATATAAGGGGTCACTAGTGAGGTGATTCATGGGTATAACAATAGATTCCTTACATGCATATCAAACCTTAGAGTAGTGGGAGGTAGTGAATTAAATAGGGGTACAAAATGATATAAATTGCTCTCAAAAAGGGGCCTAAGATCACATTGCACCTCTAGTGTTTGTCAATATGCTTGAACCAAGCTAGAGTCTCAATCTCATCTCTAATTCTCGATTTAATTTGTAATTCTTACTCAATAGGTCGAAGTGCTAAGAGTTCCGGAAATTTGTAAAAGAGTAAGAAAAGCTTTATTAAGGTATTATGGCCAAAACCCCCTTTTATTTGTAATTGAGCACCGTTGGCCTTTACGAAAGTATGGTAAGAGTTGAATTGGTTAGTGTATTGACTGTTATTACGCATTAATTGATTTGCAATTATCTATACATGTACGTGAAGGATTTACCTCAATGTGAATAATGTACCATTCTTGATAATTAGAGAAGGATGAAAAGTACAATTATGTGTTGAAATACTTGGGCTATAAGTCAACATCGAAACAAAGAATTATTCATGCTAGCTATGTGCTCACTTACCTGTAATTGTAACTTGAATTATTATGGTATATGTGTCTATGATCACAACTTGTAAAATGAATATTGAAAAAGGGAAAAACGATGTGATAATGGTGGCCATGGGAGCCAAGGAATTGATATGATATGTGTGAAATAAAGATTCAGAGGTGTTGACTAATAAGAAAGGAGTAATGCCTAGGCAAGGAGACCTATTCGATCGGGTCGTGATCGGACACCATGCTGCACACATGGTGGTAATGTGCCGATATTGAATTCCAAATAAGGGAAAAATGAAATATTGATTGAGAGTTATGCCTCCAATGAGGTGACCTAGCCGGTCGGGTCGTGACCGGACTCCACTCAAGATGGCGGTGGTATTGAGAACAGTGGTGAACATGTGGCGGAAATGCCCTAATCTAAGTTTTGGAAATTGTATGAAAGGTTATATGACCTGTTTGATAGTTCTTTCAAATAAAATGGTGTTTAGTTATACATACTAATACTATTCCATGGTACTAACGTCCCTTTTTCCGGAGGCGCTACATTTTTAAATGATTGTAGGTGGCTCCATAGAGGATAGTGCCGATCGTGTGTAGCGGAGCATTTTTTTAATCGAAGTCTTGGTGAGCCCCTTTTTCTTTGAAGGGGCTATATGGTGTATCTTTTGTTGTTAAAGGTTACGACTTTTGAGGTATAGCTGGGGCCTTGTTGCCGGCATAGTTATGCTTATCTGTTGTATCCTTAGAGGCTCTGCAGACACTAGTGTGGGTTATGTACGGGTGTTCGGGGAGTCCACTATCTATGTTGTAATCCTAGACTTGTGATTTCCATAAATTGTAACTCTAATAGAATCCTTGAAGCTAGATTATGTACGGTAAATCTTTGTGATATGAAATGAACCAATGATGTAGTATGCACTATGTATCCTCGTCTAAATTAATGAAAAGCATGGGTTCCGTATTCATATTGATTTGGGGTAGAAAGTGTTCGGTAAGGCTTGCTTAGTCGGGTTCACTTGATTTAGCACCGGTCACACCTTCCGAGGTTGGGGCGTGACAGAATTTTGAGGAGGACCCTCAAAATTCCGTAATGAGAGAGGTTGCAATGTCCCGCACCACGTCACAGTCATCGGTTCATCTAAAACTATTTCTTAAATATATACATATGTCATATCTTTAACAAACTCATGGATGTTTATTATCCAAAATTTTCTGTTTAGCAACGCTACCCCAAGGATACCTGTAGTATCACCAAAACAGAGCCAAGCAAGACAAGCAAAGGCAGCGGGAACACGAATTAACCATTCCCCTTACAAAACTCACGGTTTTTCTTTGGACGCAAGCACCCGAGTCACATAATCATCGGATATATTTATACGCTCACACTCCTCGGGAATACAACTCTCAGAACTATCACCTATCTACAGTTGCTATCCGTACACGATATCCCCAGCAGCCACAATATCACAATCAGCAACCAGTTATCAGTTATCAGCTAAGAATTTTATTACTATTCGTCTTTCATCTTTTGCATAAGGCTACTATTCTGCCTTCCAAGGTTAAGCTTGACCTCCATTTGCATTTCTTGCATTGCATAAGGCTACTATTCTGCCTTCCGAGGTTAAGCTCTACCTCCATTTGCATTCCTGCGCATTGTATAAGGCTACTATTCTGCCTTCCGAGGTTAAGCTCTACCTCCATTTGCATTTCTGCATTGCATAAGGCTACTATTCTGCCTTCCGAGGTTAAGCTCTACCTCTATTTGCATTTCCTGCATTGCATAAGGCTACTATTCTGCCTTCCAAGACTAAGCTTTGTCTCCATCTGCATGGCTGAAAGATCGCCATTTTATTTACACCTTGCATCGGCCGAAATATTGCTACTTCATTTAAATCCTGCATCAGCTGAAATATCGCCACTTCATTTAAATCCTGCATCGGCTGAGATATTGTCACTTTATTTAAATCTTGCATTGGCAGAAAGATCGCCATTTTATTTACAATTTGCATGGTTGAAATATCGCCATTTCATTTAAATCATGCATCGGTTGAAATATCTCCACTTCATTTAAATCTTGCATCGGCTGAAAGGTCGCCATTTTATTTACACTTTGCATGGTTGGAATATTGCCACTTCATTTAAATCCCGCATCGGCCAAAATACCGCCACTTCATTTAAATTTTGCATTGGCTGAAATATCGCCACCTTTATTCACATTCTCATTGGCTGAAAGATTGCCACCTTTTGCATTTCATGGCCGAAATATCGCCAAATTATCCAAGGGCGTCATTGTTGGAGGCACCATCTTCATAGCCCAAGAACGCCATGCCATGGCATGAGGACTCCTTTATCTCTCGCATATAATTATTCAAAGGCATCATCGTTCAGAGGCATCATTCTCATAGCCTGAGAGAATCATTTCATAGCCTGCGAATCCCTTATTATATACTTCATGGCCCAGGACATCATGGTCTGAGGACGTCATCCTAACCGTCCAAAGACAGTATTCATGGTCCGACGGGAACTTGCATCACGTTTAAATTTATGCACAATATATGCGCTCGTATTGTTTATTTGCAGGTAAACCGGAGAGCAACGACCATCTCAGCAGGAGCGATCCCGCTTCGGTTCCCGCAGCCCTATTAAACTCATAACCACCATCCCAACCCGAATATCTCGTCCGTGTTTTGAAAAAATCTCCATCGGCATATTTTGCCGACGGATCCCGAACTACATACAGCCTGATTCCTGTAAGACCAGGGATATGCAGGTAGCTCAGGAACTAGAGCACGGTCAATCACTTCAAACCATCCGTTCGGTCAAAATTGGCCATCATATCTTTACCCGATAACTCTTTCATCCTTCCTGGGTAAAGAGGGGCAGCTGTTGATACCCAATTTTTTCCTATGTATTTTTTTATGTACAAAATACTTTCAAAATAATATATATGTATATATAAGCATGCTCAAGTGTTTTGGTATTTTTCTTAATTTTTTAAAGTTTTTTAAAATCAATTTATTATCCATTTTAGCAGTACAAAAATTAATAATTATTTCCAAAATCATCAATTTTGGTGAATAATTTATTTTATTCCCATATTTATACCAAAATATAGTTAAGGTAATTTTTTTACATTTTTATAAATTTATTTGGTATTTAAAAGACTAAATTGCATGTAATTGCAATTTTAGCCTACTTTAAGATTTAATAGCATTTTATAATTATAAAATTGGTTCCAGTATTTTTAAATTAATACTTATATATTATTAACTGACTCAGTACTTTTAATTTGCTTTTAAAAACTTTTTTACTATTTTTTATAAAATAAAAGGAAAAAATTAACTATTTAAGTTTTGGCCTCATTTCATTTCAATTGTAGCCCCATTTACGTTTAAATTTCAGCCCTCAATTGATCCAACCCTAACCCCCAATTGGAACGGCCCAATTTCATTCTTAACCCGACCCCCGACCCAACCATTTAACCCGCCTGGCTTTTTTGTTAATCCAGGCCGTTGATCGTTTTGATCAACGGCCAGGATCGCTCCTTGCCTTTTTTAATTCCCCTACCCTAACCTAATCCCCTCATTTCATTTGGTCTGCCACCTTTGAATACTCTCCCTCTCTCAAACTCTCTCGAAGGTTCCCTGGAACCCTAGCCTCTCTCATCCTCTTCGACCATAACCTCACCGGAATCCATCGCTTCTCAGGCTGTGGATGGCTTGTACTCACCCCCCTCCACCATTAGACCCTGGGTGTTCAAAGTTTCAAGGTCTGACCTCAACAATTTGTGGCTTTGAGGCCTCTCCGGCCTTGTTCCGGCGTATCCAAGGCATTAGGAGCCGGATTCTAACTCATCCGACTCAAGATCAGACTTTCTTCTAAGCCTTTCTCATTTCTAGGGTTTCTCCGAAACCCTAAGCTATTCAAGCTTTTTTTCTATTTGTTTTCTTAGATCTATTCTATATTTGTGTTCTACTTGACTTTTAAAGTGTTTTCCCCAAACTTTTCTTTCAAAATTGCTTCTCTTCGATTTAGGGTTTCTGAAAGGGTTTCAAAACGTCTTTCTCATTCTTCCTTTTCTTTATGTGTGTTTGCCTATACTATGTTTTACCACGCATATGTTGTTCTTCTGCTTTTCTTTCTTCTATACATGACTCTTCCGTGCTTTGTATTTCTACTGTGTCTCTAGATTAGGCTCGCATGTTAATCTTTGTTATGTTTTCCTACATTTTCTTTGCTATACTTTTCAGTATTCTTCTACTGTATATGTTTCCTGCTGAGTTCTTAAATTTTGTTTGCTTTACTGGACTTTGTTCGAGTTCTTGCCAAACATGTTTCATCTACTGTTTCTTAAGTTTATATCACCCTTTTTCTCTTCTGAACTTGCTTAAGTTTCGAGCTTCTCTTAAAACATGTTCTTTATGCTTTTAAATCAACCTTTTCACTCTGTTGCTTCAAACATGCAATTGTATCTGTGTGTTTCCTCATGAGTCTCTAAAATAGACCTCTAAGTCTATTTCAATAGCTTTCCTTCTCTTCTGTGTATCTGATTCGAGTTGAAACCCTAGGATTTGGGGCTTTTTGGCAAGTTTAATTTTGTGTTTGGACTAGGGTTCTACTTGGAACCCTGGACTCTCAGACTTATTCTGAGTTTATAAACTGAACTTGAACCTCTTTTCTTATGACTCTTTCTATGGCCAGTCTTTTCTAATTAACATGGCAACTCTTTCTTGTTTGACATGCCTGTGTGCTTTATATATGAGAAATTCTTCTTTCAAAAGGTTTCGCCAACTCATGATTGGATTCAGAATCTCTTTAGGTTTGATTGATTGTTATTAATTTTCC
>MU690032.1:146412-159743 GCA_026770625.1 Nicotiana glauca
GGAAATTAATGAAATGACTTGAATTGCTTTGGATTGCTGAACATAATGGGATTGGTACCATTGGCTATGGAAACACTTGTAAATTGTGGAATCTAACGGAAATAGTATTGATGATTATGGGAACACTTGTGAATCATTGTTGTGACTCCTAAGTGAAATGTTGTTGTGATCTTTATGAATTGCTTATTGTTTTGATGTGATCTTTGTGAATTGTTCTTGGTTGTTGCTGTGATTGTTGTGATTTGAAAACTATACGGTGGGATCGGGTTGCGCGCCGCAACACAATATGATAACTATGGGTTGGGGTGATAAGGGTGGCCGAGGTAATAAGGGTGGACGAGGTAATAAGGGTGGTATGCGATCGAAATCGCCATTGAAATCAATATGTGTACCAACTGTGAAATCATTGATGAGGAATTGTGAAAGGAGACAGCAGGAGAGTTTGTAATTTGTGGGGCACTGATTGTCCCTTTGTTTGGCTTGATTGTGCCTTCCATGTGTATTGGTTGTTGCTTCTATGTGTTTTCTACTTGTATATGGTTTGAGATCTACTTGAAACAAAGTTAGGTGTTGAAAACTTATTTGGCTTGACTTGTTAACTCTTACGTATTGGGTTGTTGTTTCTATTACCGTGACGTACTTGTTTATGGCCTGAGTTTACTTGGGACAAAGCTTGTTTATACATACCAGTACAATTCCAGTGTACTGACGTCCCTTTTGCCGGGGGCGCTACATTCCTGTCATGATTGTTGGTGGATTCGTAGCAGGTACTTCGGTTCATCGGCAGTAGCACTCCTTCATCTTCCACTGGCCGTTTTGGTGAGCCCCTTTCCTCTCGGGGCCCTGCGTGGCTCATGCCACTTCTATTTTGGAGTCTTATTTTGGTTTTGTCTAAGGTATAGCCGGAGCCTTGTTACCGGCAAGTACTGTATTGTCCCTGTCATATCTTAGAGGCTTCGTGGACAGAAAACGTGGGATTATGGACTCATGTAGATATATGTTAACCCTTGTAAGTTGTAAATTTGTTAAGTAGTTAAGCATGTTGTGTATGTTTCGAAAAAGAGTGATTTCAATTATGAAATAGTTAATCTCTTGGTTAATAAGTAATGAAAAATACAGGGGTAGCACGTGGGATAGGAAAGGCACCCAGGTCCGCCTGACTGGGGCTACCCGGTCGGGTGCCGGTCATGTCCCTCGATTTGGGGCGTGACAACTTTCTGCACTATAAAGGGGCACGACCCTTCGGCACTTTGACACTTCCAATTCAGTACTCTTTAAGACACCTTGAGTTCAACACTTGCACTCTTAATTACTTACACTCTGATTCGAGTTGAAACCCTAGGATTTGGGGCCTTTTGGCAAGTTTAATTTTGTGTTTGGACTAGGGTTCTACTTTGGAACCCTGGACTCTCAGACTTATTCTGAGTCTATAACATGGCAACTGTTTCCTGTTTGACATGCCCGTGTGCTTTATATATGAGAAATTCTTCTTTCAAAAGGTTTCGCAACATCATGATTGGATTCAGAATCTCTTTAGGTTTGATTGATTGTTATTAATTTTCCTTAAGTAAAACCCTTTCCTCACTTTTCTTGACTTGGTTCATTCGACCAAAGTCTGCAATTTTTATTTTTTACTGGCTATTTAATTGATTCCCTTTCCTTATTCTCACAAACCGTGTACCACACTTTTTCCTTAAATAAACTTCTGTGTATCTACCCTTCTTATGCTACTTTGGAAAAGATTTTGATCAAACCCTTTCCTTAATTGTCTTTTACCCATTCGAAATCAGAATACCTTAACTAAAGGGAGACCTTATGTAATTGATGGCAAAACTATTTTCTTACCTTTTCTTACTTGCTTTCTGCACTATAAAGGGGCACGACCCTTTGCACTTTGACACTTCCAATTCAATAGTCTTTAAGACACCTTGAGTTCAACATTTACACTCTCAATTTCAATACTCTCACATTCTCATCTGAGTTTCTTCCGGTTGTTTGCTTGCAATTTGGGCTTTACTACTACTTTTTTCTCTTCTTATTTCCTGAAACTGGTATGTTCTAATTTTGTTTTCAGCCTCATCCCTATGTGTTTACTTTACAATTTCTACAATTTTGTCTACTTTGCTATTTATGTTCAGTATTGAATATGCTATTCTCTTTGCATCTGTTGTTGTTGTGAATTCCCTCATACCCTTACTCCCTGCTATGTGTTTGAGTTAAGATTCAGGCATGGCAGTATCCAAATTGCTGCTCATATATGGACTGATCCTTAATGGATCTTAACTCCCAAACAATATGCTAACAGGCTGGTTAGGGGTGTGCCATCACTCCTAATTGCTGGGTATGACCACCAGCATGCCATGACCTTCCCTAAATACCCTCTATGAACTTGCACTCTCACTTAGATTCTAGGTTCTTCCCCCTTCCTATGAGCCTTGCTTTGGGACCCTGAGTTCCCTCTGAACTTGGACATTTGAGGACTGGCCCTTCCACACTGCACTATACTTAATTCTGCAATAAATTTGGGGTGTAAGCACTGCCCGGAATCCACCCGAGTCTATAAGGTTCTGCATTCATATAGAAATAATTCCTATAGGTTTCTGCACTTCTGCATATATAGAAACCATGTCTTTAAGGTTATGCACTCATATAGATGCCATGACTATGGGCTTCGGCACTCTTGCATCATATAGATAACCTGTCTATAGGATCTCTTAAATTCTGCATAAACATCTACCACTAGGAGAACAATTTATAGGTTTAAATAACGAATTGCATTCTAGATATCATGCCTATAGGACTCTTGCATTTATATAAACGTTTTAAAATCAACAACACTTAGAAAGCATGCCTATAGAAGTAACCAACTAAGATGAATCTGAATCGCCTATTACGTCTAAGTCTAAAATTAGTATATATTAGGCCTCAATACCTGCAGAGCTATTGTTTTCTATAATCAGCAAGCCTTCTTTAAAATCAGTGTACTCCTGCATTATTAGATGTCATGCCTATAGGTTTCACCTAGGCAAGCCATTAGGTAACTAATTAACTGCACCAATCTTTGGTAATTACAACCAGCAGGCAAGCCTAATTCGGACTTCTTATCTAAAAAATATGTGATAAATCAGCCTGCCTTAACGTTTCAAGTTTAATTAAGACCTAATCAGTATCTGAAAGACATGCCAAAACTATATGTTTCTCTTCGTTTTAAAGAGGTTTGCTTGAGCCTTATTTGTTTATGTGCTTCCCCATACTTGTCATATATGTTTTGACTATCGCCTTAGACTTTTATCCTTTTAAACTCTAAAGCCAATTCTCCCTCCCCTTTAGGACTAGTAGTCCCTAATACCTCCGGGGCTGATAGGATTGGGACGGGTAATAGTATGCAATAAGTAATGAGACCATTCCGCGATTTAATACCTTAACGGGGTAGGTAAGGGTAGACATGGATATGATGACCACGCGATAACATCACGTGTATAAATGGTTACCGGGTGTTGTGTGCGGTGATCTATGTTATTTATAAACCTAGGACCTCCCTTCCCTTTACTTGCTTACTTTTTTTCGCAATTTTAAAAACTGTTTAATTTTCAGTTTCTTTTACTTCAATTACTCGCACAAATTATGTAAAAAACCTCTCATTTACTTGTTTAAATTTCAGTACTATTTTTCTTCCCAAAACTTTCGCTTCTTTCGCCTGTTTGCTGATTACTTACAGCAATCATGTGCGAACCCCTTCCCCTTTACTCGTGTTTTTTTTAGAATTCTAAAAACTGCTTTCTTCCAAATTTCAGCATTCTTTAACTTCTTGTACTTCAGTTGATTCCAACCATTATGTGAAAGCTATCTATTATTTGCAATGCTTGCTTGTTTACTTGTTGTTTGTATTTAAAGTCATAATTGTCGCATGACCGGGAACCACACTTGTGGATCTTGAGGGGTGCCTAACTTCCCCTCGAGATAATTTCAAGCCCTTACCCAAATCCCTGGTTTTCTAAATCAAATTCATTCTGAGTGTCCTAATTCACTTAATCATTAGGTGGCGACTGTTAAAAATTGCAAACCCAATTCCCAAAAGGAAAATAGTTGTCCGCCTAAATGTCATAAACCCTATTTCGCGAGGAGAAGGGGGCATCGACATATCTGTGTCAATATAAGGATAAGAAATGTAATAAACTAGATAGAGGGTGACTCTGATGCATGCGAACGCCGACATGTATACCTTGAAGTCTCCGAAACTAGGCTCGCCTCACTGGTGACTGGACTGGTAGGAGGTACATGGACCTGCAAAAAAGATGTGTAGAAGCGTAGCATGAGTATACCATAATGGTAACTGGTAAGTACCAAGCCTAACCTCGATAGAGTTTTAACAAAGTCAGGTCATGGCCCTACTGGAATAAATAAAAAACTAAACAAGTATATAACAGTGTAATGAGGATAACAATAGAAATGAGACAATAAAGAAATACACCGTGAATAGCTACACTAAACTAGGTCAAATATTACGTCACCGGAGAAAGCAAGAATTGCTATGACACAGAACAAAGCAACAAAACACAAGTGAAGCAATAGAAAAGTATCAACAAGAATCACTACTGAGGTATCGCCTCGAAGTCTCGAATCACATAACAATTCACTATTTTTCGTTATATCACCGCGGGAGCCTTGTATTTAGTTTTGAAAAATCATTTTTCCCGAAATAGCTTTCCGCGTTTTAGCCAACCTTATCACACTGCGTGGATTCAAGTAGTTCCCCTACTAGTAACATGCGTATCAATCCCACCTTACCTCACCACATGCGTTTCAACCCCAAAATCTTATACCCCACATGTGTATCAATATCATGTGTCACAAATCGCATGCCCAATATCACAACTAGCCAAAGAAATCAACAATAATGGTGTTTTCACAATAAATAGCCCATGGCTATCGATAATGTAAACAAGAGTCTCAACAATAATAATCGGAAGTGAATAACTCAACATGAATAGTATTTCACAACTTAACACTCACCTAAATGTGAAACATGGCCTTTATAACTCAATACCAATTTCAAAAATAAGACATTCCAAGAATAACAACTTCAAGTAAAGAATTCAACGGTTAAATAATGAATAAGGAATAGAGGAAACAAGAACATCAACTAAATATGTAGGTCAATTAACAAGTAAGAGATAAAACAAGTAGAGCATGTGAAGATAGTCTAATGATGATGGATATAACATGTTACGGTAACTCCATTAAAGTCATGAAAGGAATCTATATAGCTAAAACAGGTCAATTTCCATATTTAGCCCATGTACACACTTGTCAACTTGCGTACACGACTTTCACATATCACAATTTACACAACCAATACTAATCCTAAAGGGTAATTCCTCTACACAAAGTTAGGAAAACACTTACCTCAAAACATAGTATATCAATCCACTAGTAAGCCTTCCCTCAATTATCCAAGTTCGAACGGCTCGAATTTAGCCAAAACAACTTCGTACCATAAATATAAACTATAGGAAACTATTTTGAACAATAAAATTTTGACCTTTACAAAGAAACAAAAAGTCAACTCAAAAAGTCGTAATTGGTTTTGATGAAGCTGAAGAAAAATGATTCTTTCTCTCGAGAATCTAGATGAAAACTATGATTTCAGCTATAGAAATCCCCACAAACGACGCCAAATTATTTGACTCAAAAGTTATCAAAACCCTTTCGAACAAATCAATCTAAGTTGAAGGGGTAAATCTCAGCTGAGTGTAATCATCTCTAGAGTGAAATATAGATAAAAATGAAGACTTCACGTTCGTAAAAATAATATTCTCTTTTTGATCGGGAGCCCCCTGTACAAGGTAATTAACCCCCCCCACAAATAAGGAATCAAAACCTCTTAAGTAGTAAAAGACAAAGCACAAGGGATATTCGAAGGAATATTCTTAATGTCCTCTAATAGGCCTATACCATTGCAAGGGACGTACAGTCTTTCGTCTGCCTTTAGGTCGTCTCTCTCAGGACATCGAATCGGGGAAAACCCGTCATTCGTCATGCCCATCAATGGTCGTCATTGGTCAAATTTGGACCCATACAGTACGTATCCTTACTTCTACCCTGGAAAATAGAGAGGTTGTTTTCAATAAAGACTCTGCTGAAGAGAAGAAGAGAAAGCAGTAGCAACAAGTAGTAATAACTCAAGATATTAATAAAACTGAGGCAAAGAAAGCAATCAAACAATAGGTAATAAGAGCAATCTGAGAATAAAACAAACACAAATATTGAGACAATCGATGCAAAAATAGCAATCAAACAATGTGTAGTATTGCCAATCTAATAATTAAACAAAACCATACTAACACTAATGTTACCGGATTAAAAAAGAGAAAGGAGTAGCTCGATAATTTACTAACCTTCTACCCTAATCTTCGGCATCCCCATTCTCCTATCAAGAGTCATATCCTCATTAAGCTCCAAGTGTGCCTTCTCCTGCCTAATCACCTCTCCCCAATACTTTTTTAACTTACCTCTACACCTCTTCATACCCTCCAAGGTCAACCACTCTCACCTCCTAACTGTGGCATCTATACTTATCCTCTTACCATGCCCGAACCACCTTACATCGCCTCCGGTGTCTTATCTTCCACAGAGAAAACTTTAACCTTATCTCGAATGACTTCATTCCTAATCTTCTCTAACCTTGTATGTCTGCACATCCGTCTTACTATTGTCACGACCACAATTTTCCTCCGTAAGATGTCGTGACGGCACCTAGTCTCTATGATTAGGTAAGCCTAACATTCATGTAAAAATAACTGAAATAATGTTTAAAGTGTCAATAACTCAACGACAAAAATAAAGGAAACTCTGCAATTCAACATAAACAACACCCCAACATCTGGTGAATACAAGTCATAAGCTCTATAAGCTAGTACTGAACATCATTATACATCTGTGTCTATAGAAGGATAAGAAATGAAATAAACTAGATAGAGGGTGACTCTGATGCATGCAGACGCCGGCATGTATACCTTGAAGTCTCCGAAACTGGGCTCGCCTCACTGGTGCCTGGACTGGTAGAAGGTACCTGGATCTGCACAAAATATGTGTAGAAGCGTAGCATGAGTATACCATAATGGTACCCGGTAAGTACCAAGCCTAACCTCGATAGAGTTTTAACGAAGTCAGGTCATGGCCCTACTAGAATAAATAAAAAAATAAACAAGTATATAACGGTGTAATGAGGATAACAATAGAAATGAGACAATAAATAAATACACCGTGAATAGCTACACTAAACTAGGTCAAATATTGCATCACGGGAGAAAACAAGAAATGCTATGACACAGAACAAAGCAACAAAACACAAGTGAAGCAATAGAAAAGTATCAACAAGAATCACTACCGAGGTACCGCCTCGTAGTCTCAAATCACAAAATAATTCACAATTTTTCTTTATATCACCGCGGGAGCCTTGTATTTAGTTTTGAAAAATCATTTTTCCCGAAATATCTTCCCGTGTTTTAGCGCACCTTATCACACTGAGTGGCTTCAAGTAGTTCCCCTACTAGTAACACGCGTATCAATCCCACCTTACCTCACCGCGTGCGTTTCAACCCCAAAATCTTATACCACCACATGCGTATCAATATCATGTGTAACAAATCGCACGCCCAATATCACAACTAGCCAAAGAAATCAACAATAATGGTGTTTTCACAATAAATAGCCCATGGCTCAACCATAATGTAAACACGAGTCTCAACAATAATAATCGGAAGTGAATAACTCAACGTGAATAGTATTTCACAACTTAACACTCACCTCAATGTGAATCACGACCTTTGTAACTCAATACCAATTTCAAAAATAAGACATTCCAAGAATAACAACTTCAAGTAAAGAATTCAACGGTTAAATAATGAATAAGGAATAGAGGAAACAAGAACTTCAACTTAATATGTAGATCCTTTAACAAGTAAGAGATAAAACAAGTAGAGCATGTGAAGATAGACTAATGATGATGGATATAACACGTTACGTTAACTCAATTAAAGTCATGAAAGGAATCTATATAGCTAAAACAGGTCAATTTCCATATTTAGCCCGTGTACACACTTGTCAACTTGCATACACGACTTTCACATATCACAATTTATACAACCAACACTAGTCCTAAAGAGTAATTCCTCTACACAAAGTTAGGAAAACACTTACCTCAAAACATACAAACTCAATCCACTAGTAAGCCTTTCCCTTAATTATCCATGCGCGAACGGCTCAAATTTAGCCAAAACAACTTCATACCATAAATATAAACTATAGGAAACTATTTCGAACAATAAAATTTTGACCTTTACAAAGAAACAAAAAGTCAACTCACAAAGTCGTAATTGGTTTTTATGAAGCTGAAGAAAAGTGATTCTTTCTCTCGAGAATGTAGATGAAAACTACGATTTCAGCTATAGAAATCCCCACAAATGGTGCCAAATTGTTTGACTCAAAATTTATCAAAACCGTTTCGAACAAATCAATCTAAGTTGAAGGGGTAAATCTTAGCTAAGTATAATAATCTTTAGAGTGTAGATAAAAATGAAGATTTCACATTCGTAAAAATAATATTCTCTTTTTGATCGGGAGCCCCCTTTACAATGTTATTAACCCCCTTCATAAACAAGGAACCAAAACTTCTTATGTAGTAAAAGACAAAGCACAAGAGATATTCGACGGAATATTCTTAATGTCCCCTAATAGGCCTACACCATTGCAAGGGTCGTACAGTCTTTCGTCTGCATTTAGGTCATCTCTACCAAGATGTCGAATCGGGAAAACCCATCATTCGTCGTGCCCATCAATGGTCGTCAATGGTCAAATTTGGACCCATACAGTACGTATCCTTACTCCTACCCTGGAAAATAGAGAGGTTGTTTTCAATAAAGACTCTGCTGAAGAGAAGAAGAGAAAGCAGCAGCAACAAGTAGTAATAACTCAAGATATTAAGAAAACTGAGGCAAAGAAAGCAATCAAACAATAGGTAGTAAGAGCAATCTGAGAATAAGACGAACACAAAATATTGAGACAATCGATGCAAAAATAGCAATCAAACAATGTGTAGTATTGCCAATCTAATAATTAAACAAAACCATACTAACACTAATGTTACCGGACTAAAAACGAAAAAGGATTAGCTCGACTATTTACTAACCTTCTACCCTAATCTTCAGCATTCCCATTCTCCTATAAAGAGTCATATCCTTATTAAGCTCCAAGTGTGCCTTCTCCTGCCTATTCACCTCTTCCCAATACTTCTTTAACCTACCTGTACACCTCTTCATACCCTCCAAGGTCAACCTCTCTCACCTCCTAACTGGGGCATCTATACTTATCCTTCTACCATGCCCAAACCACCTTACATCGCCTCCGGTGTATTATCCTCCACAGGGAAAACTTTCACCTTATCTCGAATGACTTCATTCCTAATCTTCTCTAACCTAGTATGTCTGCTCATCCATCTTAATATTGTCACGACCCCAAATTCCTCCGTAAGATGTCATGATGGCACCTAGTCTCTAAGACTAGATAAGCCTAACATTCATGCAAAAATAACTGAAATAATGTTTAAAGTATCAATAACTCAAGGACTAATATAAAGGAAACTCCACAATTCAACATAAACAACCCCCCAAAATCTGGTGAATACAAGTCACAAGCTCTATAAAATAGTACTGAATATCGTTATACATCTGTGTCTATAGAAGGATAAGAAATGAAATAAACTAGATAGAGGGTGACTCTGATGCATGCAGATGCCGGCATGTATACCTTGTATTCTCCGAAACTAGGCTCGCCTCACTGGTGCCTGGACTGGTAGGAGGTACCTGGATCTGCACAAAAGATGTGTAGAAGCGTAGCATGAGTATACCATAATGGTACCCAGTAAGTACAAAGCCTAACCTCAATAGAGTTTTAATGAAGTCAGGTCTTGGCCCTACTGGAATAAATAAAAAACTAAACAGATATATAACAGTGTGATAAGGATAACAATAGAAATGAGACAATAAAGAAATACACCGTGAATAACTACACTAAACTAGGTCAAATAATGCATCACATAAGAAAATAAGAAATGCTATGACACAGAACAAAGCAACAAAACACAAGTGAATCAATAGAAAAGTATCAACAAGAATCACTACCGAGGTACCGCCTTGTAGTCTCAAATCACAAAACAATTCACAATTTTTTGTTATATCACCGCGAGAGCCTTGTATTTAGTTTTGAAAAATTATTTTTTCCGAAATAGCTTCCCGCGTTTTAGCCCACCTTATCACTTTGCGTGGCTTCAAGTAGTTCCCCTACTAGTAACATGCGTATCAATCCCACTTTACCTCACCACATGCGTTTCAACCCCAAAATCTTATACCACCACATGTGTATCAATATCACGTGTCACAAATCGCATGCCCAATATCACAACTAGCCAAAGAAATCAACAATAATGGTGTTTTCACAATAAATAGCCCATGGCTCAACCATAATGTAAACAAGAGTCTCAACAATAATAATTGGAAGTGAATAACTCAACATGAATAGTATTTCACAACTTAACACTCACCTCATTGTGAATTACGGCCTTTATAACTCAATACCAATTTCAAAAATAAGACATTCCAAGAATAACAACTTCAAGTAAAGAATTCAATGGTTAAATAATGAATAAGGAATAGAGGAAACACGAACTTCAAGTAAATCAATTAACAAGTAAGAGATAAAACAAGTAGAGCATGTGAAGATAAACTAATGATGATGGATATAACATGTTACGGTAACTCAATTAAAGTCATGAAAGGAATCTATATAGTTAAAACAGGTCAATTTCCATATTTAGCCTATGTACACACTTGTCAACTTGTGTACACGACTTTCACATATCATAATTTACACAACCAACACTAATCATAAAGGGTAATTCCTCCACACAAAGTTAGGAAAGCACTTACCTCAAAACATACTAACTCAATCCACTAGTAAGCCTTTTCCTCGATTATCCAAGTTCGAACGACATGAATTTAGCCAAAACAACTTCATACCATAAATATAAACTATAGGAAACTATTTCGAACAATAAAGTTATAGCCTTTACAAAGAAACAAAAAGTCAACTCAAAATATCAACCCATCCCCGCGTCACGGAGCCCGACCGAAATTACAAAATCTAAATACTTATTCGATTACGAGTCAAACCATACAAGAATTAATCAAATCCGACCTCCAATCGTCTTCAAATTCCCAAAATTTAGTCTAAGAAGTTTTCACAATTTTCTCCAAATTTCCAACTCAAATCACTAATTAAATGACAAAAATAACTATGGACTCGTGTAATATAAACAAAACCGAGTTAAAATCTCTCACCTCAATGAATATCTTGAAAATATCTCAAATAATCGCCACAAACCGTGCTCTCTAGGTCCAAAAATGAATAATGAAATCACACCCTCGCACTTAGTCCTTTTCTGCATAGAGATTTCACTTTTGCGGGCAAAGGGTCGCATATGTGATGCCACACCTGCGGAAAATCCATCAGGGGTGTGGTTACAACTCAAGTACAGAGGTTTCACTTCTTCAGACCACATGCTCGCACATGCGAGCCCACTTTCTGCGGAGAAATCGACCGCATCTGTGGTCCTCACCAAGGCCTTCCCAATTTGTGCTCCTGCGATTCCCTCCCTACATCTACGCCCGCTTCTGTGCAATGCTGATCGCATCTATGGACCTAGATGGGCAAGACAAAAATTGCTTCTGTAGTGCCGCACTTGCGGCCCAAGGTGTGCAAGTGCGATTGCACTCGACACAACCTAGCTTCAGCAATCACACAAGTCCAACTTTGATCTGGATTCAATCCGAATCACACCTAGGACCCCCGGGACCCTATCCGAATATACCAGCAAGTTTCAAAACATATATTGGACCTACTCGAGGCCAATAATCACATCAAACAACATCGATTCTACGAATTTCTATAAACCACAACCCAATTCGAGCCTATTAAAACTCTAAACTTTCGAATTCTAAAACTAATGCTGATTCATACCATATCAACTCCGATTGACCTTAAATTTTGTACACAAGTCATAAATGACATGACGAACCCTTTCCAACATCCGTAATATGAGTCCAACCCCGATACCAATAAAGTCAACTGAACTTTCCAAACTTTTAAACCTTTAACTTTCTAATTCTCGCCAATTCAAGCCGAAATGACCTACGAGCCTCCAAATCAACATCTGGACAGAACTATTGGAACTGTTAAAACTCCATTCTAAAATCATCTACACAAAAGTCAAATTATAGTCAACTATTTCAACTTAAGGCTCCAACTTAGGGACTGTGTCGCATTTCACTCTGAAACTCAGCCGAAACAAAAACCAAACACACCCAGCAAGTTACTTAACCACAATATAACATAGAGAAGTCAATAAATAGGGTATCGAGGCTAAAATACTCAAAACAACTAGCCGACTTGTTATAAATATCCTCATTTCAGCAATTATCAACTTCTGGACATGAGGGTTCTTAACTTGCCAATACTTTGTCCCATACAACATAGTCAGTCTAACTACCACTTTGTAGAACTTACCTTTATGTTTTACTGGCATATTATTATCACACAAGACACCAAAAGCTAGCCTCTATTTCATCCATCCAGCTTCGATGCGATGTGTGACATCCTTATCAGTTTTTTCATTTCTTTCTACTATAAACCCAAGGTACTTGAAAATTCTTCTCTTGGGGTTGACTTGTGTATCAAGCCTCACATCCATTTCCACTTCCTGGGTAACGTCGCTAAACTTATACTTCAAATATTTTGTCTTGGTCCTACTTAGGAGTGTTCATAGTTCGGTTTGGATCAATTTTTCTCTAAAAGGAAACCAAATCAAGTAAGTCGGTTTTTAAACTATTGGAACCAAACCAAACTAATTAACTCGATTTTTTTATCGTTTCATTTTATTTTAGTTTTTGTTGGTTTTTTGGTTTTATCTATTTTTTCTTAAAGATGAGACATACACTTCCAAACATATATTTCAATGTCACATTATCAAACCTATTGCTTTTTGAGAAATCTATTATTTACCAAGATATATTGATGATAATTGAATCAAATATGATGAATAAGTTAAGGACTCAATTAAAAATATACTATTTTTAACATAAAACGGATTCTTGTACTTAGCAAAAAACTACAACTAGAATGTAAAGGCAAAAAACTAGATTATTATAATAGAAAAAAACTAGACTAATATATATATATATATATATATATATATATATATATATATATATATATTT